>JAHZNP010000287.1:0-82500 GCA_020615345.1 Triops cancriformis
AATACCTGCACTGTTTTTGTTTACATCCACCGCCCTCACAGCCCGAAAATAAATTTTTCCAGCTAAAGTTGCCATAGATAGATGTCAGCATTGCCGGTATAGTTGAGGCCTGGAAGGTCCCGTAATAGGGAAAATGTTCACGGTTAAGCGCAAGATGCATCCGTGAAAATGTTCACGGCGCTCTGCTGAGAACGTGTTGTGCGGCTCACGGTAGTATTGGAACGCCATCTTCAGAAGAGGAACGTGAATATTATTTCAGAATTAAAAACTTAGTTGATAAAACGTAACTTTCTTCAAATTTTCATTCTTTAATGTGTTGGTTCTCTAGCATATAGTAAAAGAAAATGCTAAAGATTCACCGTAGAGTGATGATAATTACTAAACGCATGAAACGCACCACCGAACTTCTCGATTTTTTTAAAAATGTACGTAGTGTTTGAAGCTTGGCCGCTAGACAGCGTGAACTACATGCAAAGCGCTAGTCGCTCGCGAAATTTCGAACGCGTTCGAGCGGCTTTGGCTCATTACATGTAAAAACTTTGATGAAAACAGTTGGAAAATCGAGCCCATTTTCAACTGTCCTCCAAAAGTTGACCATAAAAGAACATAGCGTTTGACCTGCCATTTTTGGTATTGTATATCATCTTACCTTTGCTCTATGACATCTTTTCATTCATCTTGAAAGTCTTCTAACCAGAGAACCGATAACATTAGGTTTCGGGTCGGATTCGGCTTCAGCTTACTTGACTTTAGGCTCTGGAAACTAGATACTGGTTTCACCCCCGACTTCGCTTTCCCAGTTCTTGTAGGTAAATTTACTTGATACAAATTCGCCGCTTTTTAAACTTCATTTCACTGCTGTTCATTCTTTCTCAGGTGTGGGATAACAGTGTGCAAAACCAATGTGTTTATAAGGTCAATGCGATCGACAATATTAGGCAGGATGCCGCTGAGCTAAGCTAGTTAAATCAAAGAAACTATTTGAAAGCTCAAATTCAAGAACTGGTTCTTTTAAACAGGTTTGGAAATTAACAAAAAAAAACAATGTTGAAGTTGCATGAGTTAATGTTCTCTAATCATGGGCCCAATTTTCTCGTAAATCTCGTAGGAACCACAATTACCATGTATAGTTACATTCGCTTGTACAACTACCTATCACATGGAAAACAGGAATGCACAATTTTCATCTGAGAAGTACGTTCTTCTCCCTCGGGCGATAGCTGCGATTTATGATGAGCCGCTTGCATGAATGAGGGTACGTATGGGCTGAGAGAAAAAGGAGAACGAGGAAAGGCGAAAGAGAAAATAATGTGTGCTCCCACCTTTTGGAAAGACCTTCGCTCATCTTTTTTTAAAGTGAAAGGGAATTTTTACTATTTTTTTAACGTGTATATTTATTAGAGCAGGTGTCATACGAGAAACGCGTGACTTGTACCTTTTACGAAGAGTCCTTTACTGGAAAGGGACGTGTTACGTCGGTTTCATTTTTGCATGGAGCCCCTTTTAAAAACTTACCATGTTTCCGGAAGGCTGACCTTTGCGACCTAAACATTTTTACAGAGAGCTTACAGATATAGGCATGAGAATGAAGACATGGCAGAACGGAAAGTTTCAAACAAAATGTAAAAACCAAACCAAAGCGACCCTTGACATACTTTGACGCCCTCTTCGCTCCTAACCAAAACACCTTGGCGAAAGAAAAGTTTCGGGTTACGCACCAGAAAGGGATAGGTTTCCGATAGGCGTAATACATCTTGTCATCTTTTTCGATTTAGGACTCAAAAATGATAAAATAACAGTGTTCATTTTGCATAATGGAATTAACAAGAGAAAATGGTCCTGTTGAGTTACTCTTCTATGCTTCGTCCAGCCCATAGCTGTGAGTAATTTTACCTCTTTGGCGTAAATTCACGAAGGACGAAAGTGAACATGCCACCTTGTTACCCGCGGTTATCGAGACCCACCTCCCTAAGGCAGGGGAAAAGGCAGTGCGTAAAGCGAAGATATTTTATTTTTGAAATCACAGTAAAGTTTTTTCAAACAAATGATGTTTCTGCTATACATTTGGGTACTATAGGTGTTATTTACTTTCATTCCTTTATTTATTACTAATACGTTATTGTTAATTTGTATTTATTAATTTGTTCTTATTAAAATTTTTGAGACCCGTGTTATTTTTTGCGTATTTGTGTGTATAAATAAATAACGGAAGTAGGTTAAATACTGTTATGCTTGGACTGTTTTTCGTCTTTTTAACTAACATATGTTTACCAGAAGAAAGATAAGAGAAGTGTTCTTTCATGGACATCAAGTTGGTTGGAAAACTGGTTTGATAATTTAAATAAAACCGAAACTGTGGTTTCTGATTCACCGAATATGCTGCAGTCAAGGAATGTATGGTTTCACGATATGCTCTGAATATTAGACTGAGAAAGAGTTGTCAAGTGAACTAGGTAAATAGCTGCCTCGTTTCGGAGCAAAAAAGGAGAGAGGAAAGAAAGTTCGTGGGCATCTGCTGATTGGGAATTCTTGAAGAATTCTTAACCTCTTTCTCACCTACGTGGGCACACATAAGACGCGCATGGGCAACCGTTTAATGCCTTTTTTCACACGTAATTGTGTTTCAAAGCGTCGGTAAAAGCAGGAGGCGTTACACCTGCGCCCTGGGCGGAGGATGCGTGTGTGTCAAGGTGAGAGAAAAACGGCAGCATCTTTCAGCCGTGGGAGAGTGATGGAAGAGTGTTCAGAAAACCGCCCTTCTCCCTTGTGATCTTGATCACACAAAACTAGTATTTACTATGAAAAAAATGGACGAAAGGTGCTTCGTGCTTGTCACGCATATTTCAAAATGATGATTACGAAGATTTCTTGATGTTCTACATAGTAAGATTCCATCTTTGTCTTCTTTCTTTTGTTTGAATAGGAATCTTATTGCATTTTCTTCTTGAAATGTATATTAAAATATTTCGCGTCCTTTAACGTATTGAGTATATTTACATAACTTCTGAGTTATTTGAGAATGGCGAAGGATTAATGAGATTACTAAAGAAGGGGCGAATCGAGAATCATTGTGTGTTCTACACAGTAAGATTCCATGGGGCGAATCCAGAATCATTGTGGGTCATCCGAAAAACTGAAAATTGAGCGTTACATCAACTTCCTTTCCCTGCGAATAACAAACCAACAAGGCGTGAAAAGATGTAAAAAAATACTTTTTTATTTACTTTTAACTAGAAAGAAAGCACGCAAAAGTCCAAGATTCAATTTTTAGAGTTTCTGTGAGGCGCTGAGAGCTTTCACATTGCTTGCGGCGATTCCACTATTTCTTGTAATGTTATGTTTATTTATGTAATTTGCTCCAGAGAAGTTTTCAGCATGCAAATTCTCTATTCGTCTCCAGAGGAATAGAGGACACTGGTTTCCCAGGAAGAAAGAAAAAGTAAAATTTCATCTCCGCTTCCTTGAGTCCGTATTTGGACTTGCAGATTTGCGAGAACGTGTCGTTCTTACAAAAAGTTATAACCACGTTTATAGTGTGTGTCACACTACAAACGTAGTTATAACTTTTTTTTCTCCATCTCTGGAAACCTCTTGAATAGTTCAGGTTCCGCCAAAACTTGCATTCTTATTCTTTCTTATCTCGTATGGATAGACGTTATGTTACACTACAAATAGAAACTAACGAAAATTAACTTTGTTTCAGAAGGACCAATAAAGACACGAACATGAGGAGTAAAAGAATGAGGATGAAATGAAAGATAAGTAAAAGAATCAAAGGACATTGGTTAAGGGTTGGTCTTGTTACTCTTGTTTCTTGGCTGGAATATCGAAAAGTTGTGAAGAGTGACACAACTGAAGCGAACAAACTCATTTTAGATGTTTGTATGCAGTGGCACATCGAGTCTGTGTTATTGCATGCATTCTAGCTATACTAGAATACGTCCATTTCCTGGTTTCCAAGAATCACAAATTGATTCTCCGATTGTAATTTACTAATGATTGCTGTTATGAAGGTTCTAGGCTAACTGAATTTCATTTCAAGTATAAATTAGTGCAGGCTGTGGAGTTCCAACAAAGTGCGATAGGCAGTCTTTGCAATATTGAAGGGGAAGTTTAAGCGGAATCAGATGCTAAACGGCGTCAGCGGTTTTGCCTAAGCTACTTAGTTTTTCATTAAATAATCTCGACAGTAAAGTTTTGGATACCTAGCGCGCATTGTCGAGTTTTTTTTAAAAAAGATTTTAGTCAATTTTGTAAAAAGCGAATCAAATTTCATCTGTCCTTGGAAATAGCATTTTTAAATATCCGGCCTCAAAATACACTGTAACACCGTTTTCCTAATTTTTTGGTGAAAACGGGATTCAAATTGGTCGGTTACTTTTGGGTTTATCACCTAAATAATTTCTGAAATTACCTACGTGACAACTCCAAACCTAGATGTCGGATTTGAATTCCGGTTTCGTTAAACGAATACTACGAAGTAGCCCTACTGAATCTTGGAATCGAGTATTGGGAATTTTTTTTTTGCAAATTAATAAAATTTTACTACCTTTCGCTAATGTACGAAGCAATTTCTGAAGAAAATCTCGATGATGTGCACTAGATATTATGATTCGAAACTTTATTGTCGAGATTGTTCAATGAAATACTGGCTAGTTTTGGCGAAATCGCTGACGCCGCTTAGCATGGGATTCTCCTATACCACGCTAGGCACTCTGGATTTAAACCAAGTGATTGCGATGCAATTTCGAACATTCACGATTGTACGGTTGATCGTAATCTTAATCTGCGACTTAAGCAAAACTGCTTGCTGAGATAGGCATGCCTGCACTAGTGGATGCAAGATTTGGTGGGTCATAGCTCTACGTACTTTTCTTTTCTTGCTTACTCGGGAAAGTGGTGTAAAAGCTTACAGAAAGTCGTAAAGAGCCAAGTAAGAAATTTTGTCCTTCGTCGGTGGCGCCGATCTAAAATTTTGGTGTCTCCCTTATCTTTTTTTTGTTTCGTTAAGGATAAGGGTTGAGCGGAGCTAGCAGTTCTCAAGGTATTGGGAACAAACTAAAACAGTTAAATGCATGTAAATATACGGATTTTTTATCTGTCTACATTTCTCGGTTGAACTTGAATATCACTGTCACTTCTTTCCCTAGCATAGTTCTAAATTAATGGACGTGAGTTATGTATGCCTGCAATGAAGTTTCGTGTAACTCCACTGCTTCCTTCTTCAGCAAACTATTATTTTGTTATTTAAAACCTCTTGAGCACCCCTTCCAAGCCAGCACCTGATGACGCCCCACCCCTCTCCTACCCTTGTTATCCTACGCTGTAAGGCTGTATACCGCCCTTCTCTTATGGACGATTACATGGACAAATTATGTGTGCAATTTTGCGTTTACCACTCAATGTGTCTCGAAGTAATCTTGACAGTAAAGTTTTATTAGATAATCCTTAGAATCTTACGAAGAGATATCTTTGAGAAAAGGCAACGGTAATTTGCAATTGTTCAAAGAACTTGTTTGCCTTTTCCCAAAATTCTGAATGTCGAAGATTTCTCCACGTTAGATTCTAGGTATTATTGATTGAAAATTGTGGTCTAAGAATTATCGAAAAATATACAACTGTTATAGAAATATCGTCAACGCAATTTTCTCGTTTACGATTCAGTCAATGAAAAATAAGAGAAAGGGTATACAGTGGCCTTAAAGCTTCTTGGCATCTTGCCAAAAACTCCACCGTTTCGGCAGAACAATATATAGTCTGCGAAGAGAAGAAGACAAGGGTTAACTAGGGTAGTTTATTTTGTGGAAACAACCGACTTGTCACCGCAACCCTTTTGTGCGTTTCATACAATGCCGGTAGTTAAATCTCTCTCCTTCTTTCTAACATTAAGTAACCATTTCTTTTACACGTAAGCATCCTTCAAGGTTTCTTAAAGCCCTTGAACGCTTATAAATACGCTGTTTGTGCATCTTGTGGTACAATAGGCCCACTTGTCGTTTTGGTTGGTTCTTATCAAAAATATTTACAATGATAGCGCATGCAAAACGCACTACAAACGAAACGGTAACGTAGAACTGATAGACAGCCTACAAGAAGTCCTTGAGATAGCTTGTAGGCAAAGACTGACACGTGGTTGACTTCTTATTGACAAGTGTATTATGGCGGAAGCTTTCGGCATTGTCCGTCACTTCTATTTACTTTGCTTAAGGTAACGATGACGGTGTGTATGGCTGTAAAGTATAAAATAAAAAAATCATAAACTAAATAATACACAGACGGCAGTCAGCAACGCTCACGCCGTTAAACGAAAAAAAGGCAACGGTGACACCTAATTCTAGTATAGGGGAATCACGTGCCAAACGGCGTCAGCGGTTTTGCCGAAACGTCTCAGTATTTCAGTAAACAATCTCAACAGTAAAGTTTTGCATTGTTATACCTAATGCTCGTTGTCGATTATTTTTAAATTTCTAGTCAATTCGTAAAAAGCGAATTAAATTGCAACTTTTTAAAAAAAGCTTTTTTAAATATACGACCTAAAGGTACATTAAAGCACCGCTCTTCTAGTTTATTAGCAAAAATGGGATTCAAATGCATCGGTTAATTTCGGATGTATCACCTAAATAGTTTTGGGCAATTTCCCAGGTGAAAACTCCAAAAGTTAATGTCGGATTTGAATTCCGTTTTCGTTTAAAAAAAATTCTTTCAAGTGCCTCTACTGAACCTTTTTTGTATTTACAACCAGCATTTGCTCTTTTCCGGCTTATCTATATGGTGCATACAAATACACAAACCAAATAACCCATAACATCTCACATGCGGACCAATTATAGTTGTCTATAATGTGGTCATTTCCTCCTTGAGGATGGACGGAGTTTTAATTTAAGAAATTATTGCTTAATCTAATCTTTAGTTTAGAGAGTTCCCTTAGTAATATCGTTCTTGATTTGTTTAGCCTCCACTTAACCTTGCGATCAAATTTTTGTATTGTTTTTCTGTAAAATAATAAATTCGACCCAGTTTATACAAATTTACGAAGAACTTCCTGAAGAAAATCTCGACGATGTGCTCTAGATATCAAATTCAAAACTTTACCGTCGATCGACGGTGAAGTTTGGAATTTTTAATATTTTAATAAAGATATTTTAATTTTAATAATAATTTTAATTTAATATTTTAATAACGAAATATTTTAATAAAGAATCTCGAGATTCTTTATTAAAATATTCAGTAGTATTCGCGAAATCCTGACACCGTTTAAAATGGGATTTCCCTATACCTACGCTTAAGTATAATACAACGTAGCTTTAAGTCCTGCCATTTTCATATTAGACAGAAGGAAGTTTTTACAAGACAAGAATGCTTGATACGGTTTACTAGCCTAGTGAAGCTAAGGTCTCGCCAACAGTTATCCGGGGACTAGCAGGTGTGTAATCAGATTTCTGCTAGTGGGCGCACTGCGCTTTACAAGCAGAAGGGCGAGCACAGCGGTCTACAAAACCTACCAGTGGAGCCTATGTCTTATTCAGTCCCAGTGGAGCTCTCAGAGCATCGAGACTTCTGTGGTCTGCATTTGCGTACTTGAAACAGCAGTCAAAGATAAGTGAACCAGGCGTGTAAAGAGAATACAACGTGGCTATAAAAAAAGTTTCGTGCTCGCGAATGTGAATTATGGATCTCACTGAGCTCTCCGTAGCATCCGTCTAAAGAACAAATCCAAATCCTTCCGCTCAGTTACCCCTTATGTCATTTTTTTGTCGCCGAAGTGGCTTGGAGCATAGCGAACCGTGGGCCGAATTATTTCTGGAACTGAAGGGTTTTGACTTACGTTGCTTGTTTCTTCTTTTTATAAAAAAATTAATGGGATTACACTGTGAGTGAACTGAATATGGAGACCGAAGACGTAGCCAAAGCTGTAGACACCATTTATAAGGTATATTCTTTTGGTGTAGTCTTTAATTTTGGACAGGTTATTTTGCTGTATTCTCAAGGTTCTATTACCATTTTGTATTATTTATATTTCTCAATGCTGAGATCAAATCTTGGAGGAAGCTTCGAATTTCTTATTACAAAAAAAGAAATATAATAATTCATAGTTGATTTTGAGATTTTAAAAAATTGGCATAATCAAAATAAATGCCTGTCAAAGTATTCGAAAATTTCAAACGTTTAACTGTGTACTTGTTACGCACATTTCTCTCCAGTCTTGTTGCGTTAGAGAAATTATTAGGGAAGAAACTAAATGTTTTCCAATCTAGTATAAAAAAGTAATGAGCATTGCTTAGTATACACTTACAATAAATTGCGTACTACGGAAACCCAGCTTTCTACTGTGCGTGTTTCTTGACAGCAAATCATCTTGCGTGCAAAATGAGAGCAGAAAACGTTAATATGTCGATGATTCGACGTCGTACGTCTTTAAAACACCTAGAAATAAAAAACAAAAACCTATCATCTCATGTATTGTTCAGAATAATCTGGGACATCTGTCTGTAATGTCAAATGGTTGTGTGGTTTTTTATCTTTGTTGCTAGGAAGAACTAGCTTAGAAAAAGGATTGTTTTCTAGGCTAATTTACGTTGCTTATTATTGGAATGGAAATTGCTTAGGAAATTTCGAAGCTTGAAGTAACCAGACCTAGCAAAGTTATGTTTTAATATTTCTTTAGAAAAAGGTGATGCCTTTGGATTAAGAAAATAATAAAAGCCGATAGCTTTGGTTCAATGCAATTAGTTACTCAAAGAAATCTTGAACAAACTTTTTTCAAGATTGCTTTCCACGTCTAGCCTATTGTTACCGTAAGCCTCTTTTCTCTGCTTGAAACGTTCAATAAATTGAGTCTGAAATGACTTACTTATAAACTTAGTTACTATTAGTTTCGAACACTTCATTTTGAAAAAAATCTTCTTTTTAATGACGTGAACTTACTGGTCCATTAAAATGAGTCAGTCATTTAATTTAACAAAACAAAGGACCCTTTTATGAAAATAAACATCCTGCCCTAAAAAACTGACGCTAATAAACAAAATATCACATCGCAGCATCGTTTACTTAAAATTAGCACGTTCTCGAAAAACTACTTGGACAAAATCTTTTTTTTGCAAACTTTAACAAGAGAAAGCGCCAATGTTAAAGAAATTTAGTTTATGTAAACGTCGTAGCTAAATTTACGATGTGGATATAATTACGAAAGTGTGTGAAAAAGAAAGCGGACTTGAGGGAAAATCTTCTAAAGCCTGCTGGCATGTGAAGGTCTACAGTCATAAGATGCTCTCGAGACCACTTTCTTTCTCAGCAAATACTGCTCTCTTAACATCACCCTAATTTCCGTTTCACCTTTTTTGACTCGTATTAGGAACTTTCCCAGATGCTGACCTTTTGAAATCCTCGAGGAACTTCTTCTTTTCTTAGATAACAGCTTTTAGGCCTAAAAGTGTGTCACAAGGTTAATTCGCACCTGCTTTTGTGGTTTTACGTTCCAGATCCTGATTCTTGCATTCCAACACTGTTCATCCTTAACCATTTAAACCATCATTAAGCCAAGGCAGTGAAATTTTCGTCTCACGATCTTCAGTTAGGCTGCGCTTCCTTGATTGATTGCTTTCTCAAATGAAACAGCCCTCCGAGAAAGGCAGCTTGACGTGAAATTCGTTCTAGTGAACTTTGGCTTTATGGGATTGTCTTAAAACGAAAAACTACAGCAGAGCGAAGATGAAAGAAAACTCGTGCTGGAACACGAGCGGTTCGTCTTCGGTCAAAAATAGTTTTTACTAGTCGTTACGGAGTAGCTAGACACACAAAAAGTGGGAGGATTTATCGTTACAAGTATTTTTGGTGTATCTTGGAGGTTTAGTTGAGCTTTTCATTCAGCTAATGATATTTTCTTACCGTTTTCTTTTTTTTTCTCGGTCGAACATGCCATGCCTGTCGTTTAGAATTTGGTCGACAAATTCAACCCCAGCTCCCGCCAATTGATTAACGCCGGGAAAGCCTACCTAAAGGCACTTCATGGTAAGTTAAACAGTTTCAGGTCCTTTGATGTGTGGTGGTGTCTCTTCTGATCGGTCTGGTCGTGGAGTCTCTGTGGCATACTGCTTCGTTAGTGGTCTTTTGTATTCTCTTGAATCGCTAACATCAGCGAAAGGCTTACAGTACTAATATAGATCACAGGTCGGAAAACCTCACAGCCCGCTGGCTATTTCACGCGGACGAAAACTGAGTCATTATCTTGAACCCATACTTTCCAACAACTTTAGAATTTTTTTTCGAAATAATACTTTGGGGTTTTTAATTCTTGAGATCATAAGGAAACGTTATATCGAAACAGGGCAGCTTAAAGTGTAAGAAAAATATACTGCACCATTTAATGGAGGAAAACGTTACCTAAAAGCAAGGAACCGCAATTGGGTTCTTTTTCTACCAAAAGTCAACAGTAAAATACTATTATAACAATAGTAGTAGTCCAAGGAACTAACGAATTTTGAAAATTAGCTACCGATATGTGAAACGTATCAGATTTGAGAACACGTTACGAATATTTGTATGAAAAATATGATAATTAGCTAAATATTATCAAAACTTGTAAAAATTACCATCTTTTGCTAACGACTACTAATTTCAGACACATAATCAACAAATTTTAGTACCCGTTTTTAGAGTGTAGAAAATTATCTCAACTTGAATTTATAAGCTTTTCGTGTGTTAAGTACCAGAGATGCGTATCCTAATTCGCGTAAACGTGCTGACATATACGAGAATGTCTAGTCTGTGGTCGAATCCCGTACTTCCTCGGCATTGTTGAGACGCTCATTTTCTCCAACACACTCCAATTAAGTAGAGTGTAAGTTCGTGTTGCGAAGTTGCCACTAAAACGTCCTTGAGTGAAAAAAAAATATTCGGCCATTCCTTAAGGCCACTGTATACCGCCCTTTTCTTAAAAACGATTACATGGAAAACTTGCGTGGAGGATTTTGCATTACCACTCCATGTTTCTGGAAGTAATCTTGACAGTAAAGTTTTTAATGATAATCCCCAGAATGTAACGAAGAGATAGCCTATAGGCTATCTCTTCGTTTGAAAAAACCTTTGAAAAAAGGCGAAGATGATTTACAATTGTTCAAAGAATGTGTTTGTTTTTTCTTCCAAAATTCTGAATTGCGAAAATTTCTCTACGCTAGATACTAGATATTCTTAATTATAAAATTTTGTTGGAAAAATTGTAAAAAAATACGCAATACTGATGGAAAAATCGTCAAGGCAAATTTCTCGTTTCTCCCATTCAGTCAATGTAACATAAAGGAAAGGGTTTTAATATGTAACAGTGGCCTTAGCTAGTTCCAAGTTTATTACATTTCTTATGTCGAATAAAGGGTGTACTTTAAAAAGTGTCAACCTGAGATTCCACAGTGAAATTTCACTGATGGTATGTCCAACACCGGAAATAAATATCGCCGTTATAGAACCTGAAAGTTAGCTAATAACATGAAGGGAAGCTGGCGGGGAAGGAAAGGGACGTGGGCAATTCCTTTCCTTTATTTTCCTCCCTTGTACGTCGTTTTTCCTTCCTTCCATTGGCCACTTTATCTTAATAATGACTACATTAATTATCAGAACTGTAGACATAGGACTTAGGTAAAAGCTTTACGTCGTTCGGGCACAACTGACAAGTGTGCTCACTTTTATATTGTGGCAAGTTTAAGTATGAAGCAAGATTGTTGTTTCCCCCAAAAAATCTCTCGTGTCATCGTGTGGAGCCTTTTATTACTTTTATCGAAACTTTGTGAGCAACCAAACATCTAGAACTTTTTTTATTGTATTACCGGCTTCAGTATTTGTTATTTGCTGGTCCTTTTTTATTTAAAAGATAAAAAACAAATACAAAGGAGAACTTGTAACACATTGACCAACTTAGTAACCTAAAGTGTGTCCGTCTTTTCCATGAAGCGTAGCACTTTTGAAGAATATGAAGAATACTCAGAGAATACTCATGAAGAATAGCACTTTTAACAAAGGTGAAAATTGCTAGAAAAGCTTTACCATTGCAACGAAAAGATTCTGCGTTGAAATGTAACACTAATTACTTAAAAAATATTTTCAGAATACATCTGAATGCAATTTAATGGAGTTAACAGCTAACTTTCAAGTAGCGGTACAGTACATGCGATTGTTCTCTTTTATTTCCTTACAGACGGAACTAGTTTTAGGCAATCTCTAGAGCTACACAGTAATCACCATAAAACGTTTATAAAACTAATTCTACGTCCGTATTTTTTTCCTGTGTATTTAAAGCGTGAGCTAAAGCTCGTTGCTAGCCGCGCTTTTCCGTGCAAACAATCAACATCTGTACATATTATGTACCGTCCGTACTTTTATCTCTATACATTGCATTTAACGCTGAGTATTTCTCTGCTCGCGATCCAAGGACAAAGCTGAGTGTTAGGGTTCTACGTCGTAATAAGTCACCATTCTTTTATATATTACGTCTTAAAATGTTTTCAACTTTTTGTGAATGAAACTTTAATATTCCAATGAAAGTATCAAATCATACCATGTTATATGCATTTTGTTACCGTAATGCTTTCTATGTGAGAAAAAAGGCGATCTTAAGCTTTTTCACTCGTGGGCTCGTTCCAATTTTAAAAGTACATGTTCGTCTTTTGCGCGAGAAAACGCTCTAGAAAGTGAAGTAGAAAGAAAATCACATTAGCTGCGAAGAGCACCTATAATAGATCCTGATGATATGGAACACTGGGTTCAAATCCATTACGAGTGAAACGCTGAAAGTAAGCAAAAATTGCATAAAGAAATGTTCAGATAAATCAATTAATTCTGGGTTACGTCCCACATCCAAGTATTAATAGTTGTTAAACTCACGTAGGCACCATTTTGGTATAATTATTTTTCAAAAGTTTCACTTCATGTGCCACAGCACCTCCAAAGACGACCTATTACCACTTCCGAAGAAAAAAATGATCGTAATCACAATTTGGGAGGCTGTTATTCTAAATTTGTAAAGGTAGTGCACAGCAAAACAAAGAAAGTGATGCACGTTCTCTGCTTAAGGGTGATCTTAGTCATTTTCAAATTTTGTAGCACACTACAAGGTTTTATGTGTCACGTTTTAATCATTAAGTCTTGAATCACCCGGGGTTGCCTTTCTAAGATAAAAATAGTTGCCTCAACGTTTCTCTGAATGGGTGTTCTTACTTATCCTTGAAATGCACTTCATCTTTTTTCTGATACTTAATAATTGCAAAGTGCTGCCAGGTTTTAACGAGGTTCTCTTTCTATGGAAAATAATACCTCACTATTTTTTATTTTATTTTTTTAAAAAGATCTTGCTTGAAGTGGGCTTTTGATTTTAGTTGAATGCCTTCTAGCTACAAAGATTGTCGATGCTTGGAGCTCTTTAACGTTTTAGTTTATCTCATGGACATTTCTGCATAGTTTTATCACTCGACCTTCCTTTGTGCAGAAATACACGAATAGAAAACTACAGAAATCCTCGCGGAAAAGCTTATGCATATAAGAGAAATTATCTACTCGGAAATAAGCCATTTTGGGTTATTGCGCTCCCTTAAAGCGAAGACGTCATATAATAACGGTTTATTTTCTCTTCACTTGATTTCAGGAAAGACATTTGTTTGTCATTTTTTCGTTTATCTTCTTCTTTCCTCAATAGGGTAATGATTGGAGACACGAGACAAGTGGGAGAGCTTTCGCCACGTGGATTCTTTTTATTTACATTCACCCGTTTCCTGGTCTTATAAAAACTGACAAACGTAATCTTGTGTACATAATTCAATTAAAGTTACGGAAGCCTTTTGTTCCGGTTTCGCTGCACAGTGAGAATTTTTCCTGATTCCCTTTCACGAGGATCAAAAGAAGCCAAATCATGTTACGGAGTCCTCTTTTATTTCCATACTTCCCTAGTGAACGTAAAAAAAACTTATATTTTTTGTGGTGTGCACTACAGGCGCAGCAGCAGCCTCCAAAGTTTACTTGGATACGTTGTCACGGGTGGCCAAATTAGCCCAACAAGGACCGTGGGGCGGGACAGCGGATATCGGTAAGTCTTCACTAACCACATTTTATTTTTCTTCCCTTTTGCCTTCCAAGAACCATTAATAACTTGGGCGTTCCCTTTTACACATGACAACGTCATCGTTTCGACCAATTTTACACCAAAACTTAAAGGTTGTCCCCACTTTTAAGCATAAGTATGGCGATGATGTCTAACAGGAAAGAACGACACATGGCCAATTGTTAACCGTTTCGTGACCCTAAACAGCGAACCGACTGTTCCACTTCTCTACTTATTAGAATGACCAGCCTTTGAACAAGCTTCGACGCTTCTCTTCCCTTTAAAATAAAACATAAGGAACAGGTAGATAGGAAGCAGGTAATGGCTTCCACAAATTAACTAGCAAATCGAAGAAATGGATCGTTCTCATTTTACCTAAAATTTTTGAACTATTAACCAGTTCCTACAAGGCAAAAGGATAATTTCTGAAATGTGAACCGGACGGAAGCCTGTTTACAAGTTTTCCTTTGTTGCGAAAGACAAAGAAACATTTACTTAGAAGTCAATAATGGCCGGTGTGTACTTTTTTGGAATTATCAACTATTATTATTATTATTATTATTATTACTATTATTATTTATTATTATTATTATTATTATTATTATTATTATTATTATTATTATTATTGTCATTATCATTAATAGTAGTAGTTGTAGTAGTAGTATCATTATTATTATTATTATTATTATTACTATTATTATTTATTATTATTATTATTGTCATTATCATTAGTAGTAGTAGTTGTATTAGTAGTATCGTTATTATTATTATTATAACTATCCTTATATTAGCACCTTTATAACTTGGTCCGATTTATGTAAGCAAAGTCTGCGTAAACATTGAGTAAAGCAGAATGACTTTATTTAACTGTACTGTTCGTGACATCGTCTCGTGAATAGACTTATTGCCAAAGCAGCTAAAGCATTTTATACAGATAAGAACGAGTATTGTTGTCCGGTGTACCTCGCGAATAATAATATACACGAGACTACCGTTAACATCTCGTGGGATTGATTGGACGTGAAAGCACGAAGTTCATGAGAAGGCAGAACACATACACGTGTATGACACTCGGTACAACACAAACGAAAAATTGATTCTGTTCGGGAGCCCAGGGGACGTAAGGAATTCCCCTGGTGCCAGTGGGCGGACATTTCCATTTCTTTGATTCTTTGAACAACAGCGACTTCTTCGTGTGGGAGCAAAAATGCAATGAAATATGCGTATTAAAAGATTTTTTCCAGCCTAAACCGACGAACTCAGGACGTAGAAACTTTTGTGATACGGAATTGTAAGTAAACGTCAAACACCGGTGCTTGGAATCAGCTTGAGGTTACCGTGGTATAGGGAAGTCACATGCTAAACGGCGTCTGCGATTTCGCCAAAACTACTCGTTATTTCCTTAAAAATTTTCGACAGTAAAGTTTAAGATGCTAATATTTGGTGTATACCGTCAAGATATTCTTTAACAAGCTTTTCATAAATTTATAAAAAAGGGAGACAAATTTCAACTTTTGTTTTCCGAAAAGCGTCTCCAACATTCGACCAGAAGGTTAAGTAGAGTCACTTGAAAGTATTCTTTTAACCAAAATGGAATTCAAATCCGACATTTACTTTTCGAACTGTCATTTGGGAAATTTCGGAAAGCTATTTAGGCGATAAATCCGATAATAACCGACTGATTTAAATTCCGTTTTCGCCTATAAATAAGGTAAACGGCACTTCAATGAATCCTGAGGCCGAAAATGTAAAAATGATTTTCTCCAAGAAGAGTTGAAGTTGGTTACCTTTTTTACAAATTTACTAAAAACTGTCTAAAGAAAAACTCGACAATATGCACTAGATACTACATTTCAAAACCGTACTGTCGAAATTTTTTAAATGAAATACTGAGTAGTTTTGGTAAAATCGCTAAAGAGATCTTACAAAGAGAGATATTTCAAAAAGGGCAAAGATAATTTACAACTGTTCAAGGAATTTTTCTGCTTTTTTCCAAAAAGTCTTAATTTGGAAAAGTTATCCACGTCAGGTTCGAGCTATTATTTATTTTAAAATTTTGCTTGAAAAATTGTCGAAAAATATGCAACAAATTATGTAAAAATCGTCAACGCAATGTTTCGTTCTTCCCATTTAATCAATGGAAAATGAGAGAAGAGGTGTACAGTGGCCTTAAAACATTAGCGAGCGAAATTTGGTGATAACAGCATCGCCAAACTTTACCGACATTTCGCACGCGAAATAGGAGCATCACTCCTTGATTAATCTTTTGTGTAGCTCGCTAAGTATACAAAAGCTATTGTACCGAAGTACTCCAGTCGATTTTACCTTCCTTTTGTGAAAATGGGGATAAAAGCGCTCTGATTGAGCTGGCAACAAGATTTTGAAACGCTCTTGACTATCAAGAACGTTGTCGACGTGCACAAAGAACGTTTTCTCGTCTCCAGAGAGAAAACTCGCTTGTACAAACTTTGGCCCCCTTCTCTTCCTTGAATCTTTGGCGTTTCAGGGAATGGGAACGCTCAATTGTGTATAAAAAGTCATTAGCAGGTTGTTTAACTGGCTTTTCTTACCTAAAATCGCTTGTCTCTCAAGTTCGCGTATCCAAAATTGGGACATTTTGCCTCGTCCATTTTCTCGTCATCTTCTTTTTCCATTTTCACTGCCTTCCATTCTTAGTCCGATTCTCGGGCATCCTTTCTGTTTCCTTATCGCTGTCAAATTTCTTCGCTGTGGAAGTCTGCGTTTATTCCGTGACTCTACATGAGGGTTCTACCGTTTCGATTCCAAACGTTCGAATGTGATCAGCAAACCGAAAAAAAGTCTTTGATTGCAGGGTCTATCAAGGAGAAACGTGTGATCAGCTTACAAAAACTCAACGATCTTGGGGTTCTTGAATAATTAGAACCTTTTCGGGAAACCTCTATACAAAAAGGTAGGAAAGAAGGAAGGAATGGAGCTTGTTTGTCGTGATAATTTTCTGGTGAACGCACCGAAGGGATGGGAAAGGAAAAAATCAATAAAATGTTGATTTTCCTTCTTGGTTTGTATTTTTGGAGTAGCAAAAAGAGGAACAAATCGTCAAGCTTGACTGAACTGCTCTAGGAAACTTCTGGGCGTCTGTGTGGACATCCTCTTGGTGATTATTGACTTGATAACAAGCCCCAGCGTATATTGCAACTCCCCACCAGCTGTCAAACGTCAAGTAGGGCGTGGAGTTCACACCTTCACCAGCCTTAACTCGTTTCTCCCATCAAACGAGAAGGAGGAAGACAACTTTTCTCTCATCGTAATAGACCAAAGCCTGGGTCGAAAATAGACCCCAAAGACAATAATCGTCTTGAGGAAGGGTGAAGAGCCCCCGACTGTAGGGTATAGGTTTATACTGTTGGGCAGCCACATAGTTGTTTACTGACTTTGTTGGGTACAGGAGGGTACGGGCGCGTACTTTCGCGAAGTGGGTACAGTATAAGATTACGTGAGGCATGGATCCATATGTGGGGAGATTGTTATTGCGAACCCTTTCTGCCTTATCTCTCTCTTTCATTCTGGGGTTCATCTCTCCCTTGCTTTCTAGTTCTCGATGGCTCTTGGTCTCAGGAAAGAAACCTAGGTCAATTTTTGCAGAGAGGGAGACATTAGAAGACTTGGGCAAGGGTGCAATATGAATAGACGTTTCGTAAGTGGTAATAATGACGGTTCGGTACTACACTTGTGCCGAAGCCTCCAAGGATTAGTTTGAACAAAAGCCAAAGAGCATTCCATTTTACTATGACAAATCCAAATCCAAATCTTCATACCGCCAGAGTACACATCTAAAGCATGTCCGGATAAAAAAAATACGTAAAACAACCACAAGCTCTTTTAGTGGATTTGACTGATCCGTGTCAAGCCTTCTCAAATATAGTGGAGTCCGCTTATAACGATGGGCTCGGGACCGGACAGGAATGATCGGTATAGGCGGTCTATCGGTATTTCAGGACTTGCCTACACATCAAGCCGGAAAACATCCAATGAAATAACAAACCCTAGCGATATATTTCTATTATGGTTTTATTATTTGTGGTAGCATTGAATGTGATACACCAAACTGCCTTGCAAAATTGAGTCTTGCGTTTGATTGTTTTCAAGTAAAACCACAATTTCTACTCGCTGGGCGAGTGTTACAGTTTTGACTTTTGTACAAAGAGAACCCAATTTAGAGTGCTTAGGGTGGCTTTCTAATCAATCATTCAATTAGGTCAGCCTAATTAATCTCAAATTGAATTTCAGTGTGTGATTAATTGCAATGTCGAAATTACGAAGACTTCTTTAAGAAGATATACGAAGAAAAGTTAAAAGAAGCCAGGGAAAATACCAACCACTTTTATAAACTTTCGTTGTTACGCTGTGGTTAAGTTAAATGATAACAAGCTTGTAATTTTCCGTGTCGAACATTCTAAAAAAGAGTTTTAAAATCCGCCCTGAAAAAATCCGCTTTTGTGTTAAAGTCCTTTCTGAATCACTGCAAACGGCTCGCTTTCAAATCAAGTTCAGATTCAAACCCATGCAAAAAGAGTTCGTCAGAATTGTCAAGCCTTGTCTCTATTAAAAAAATAGTCTTAAGAAAGTCCACCTCAAGTCCAAATCGGCACAAGTCTGCTCGGTTCCATCAAGTGGTCTGAGAGTTAGAAGGGTGCAGTAATGTGAGTACGGTGCAGATGGAGTGTACGTACAGCAAGTCGCAGGAGACGATATAAGGTGACAATTCCACGAAATCCAAACCGCACTGGATCAACATTTGCCGTTGCACTCGAGGATGGCGGTGATGGGACATCACACAAGTCTCATCAAATAGCAATACTGTGCAGTAGCAATAGTTTTAGTACTCAAAAACGCACTAGCCAGGCGAGTAGGTCTGCCAGTGAAAGCCGTATACTTAAGTTAGAAGCGTTACTTTAACCGTTAGGTTTCGAGTGTTGAAAGAATATGAAGCAGACATAGTATCAGGCAAAAACCGAAATTTTGGTTAACATTTGTACACGAAACTTCTTCGAGTTATTAAAGTATTTGTCACTTACATGGTACAGTTCTTTCTACACTGGAAGAAAATTTACCGCTTAGTGGTGGAAAATGGCACCTAAAAGGCAAGGAACCCAGATTGGGGCTCTTTTTCTACCAAAAGCCAATAACAGTAGAGTCAACGTAAAAATTTGTAGATGTAGATTGTAGAATTTACTTTTACTTTTTTTATTTTATGAGCTACAAAATTAAATAACATTCGACGTACAGTTTTAACAGCAATCAGACGGAATACACAAATGGCACACATAATGCAAATTTTTATAATAACACTCAATACACCAAATAAGTTCACCAACAATAATTAATGCAACTGTAAATTTCGAAGCTCAACAATATTAGTTCACAAGAATAAACAGTACGACAGCATTCAACTACACAAATTAACCGACAATGTATAGTACACATCTGTTAAAAAAATTCTCCGAAGGTATAGAATGCAACATTCAACAAAAGCCACAACAAGTTACCAATGCAAAAGTTGAACAACCCTGCCCCCACGAAATAAAGAAACTTTTAACAATCCAACTTTAACAACGATAGTTTCACATTGCACCAATCAAATACCATAAACGAAACAATGCACACAGCCATTCGACACGAAATATTTAGTTACTTTTGGCTCCTCATAAGTCATGAAGACTCCAATCCACAAACAGTTTTGAAGGTATTCCAAAGCTAAGGACTTCCGTGAGTTGAGTTTCTCCCTTGCTCTGTTAATTACTAGAAGAATGCAATTGACTCATGCTCATCCCACGTAAGGTCAACAAATTGGGTCCATACAACTAACGAAGTTGGAAAATAGGCTACCGACATTTGAGAAATACACAAGATATGACAATACGCTATTAATATTTGGGCGAAGAATAGAGAAGTTAGGTAAAGATGACCCAAACTAGGCAAAAATTACCCTCTTTTAGGTAAGCGGATCCATATTTAATTATCAAGTACCCATTTTTACTAAAAGGAAAAAAATGGGAATTTGCAGCAAAAAATGATAAGGACTTTACTGTAAAAATACTTTTAAATGTTTTTCTACAAAAAAATTCGTGTTGAAAAATTTTTACGTATTTTTACAGTGAAGTCCATGTAATTTTTTGCTGCACAACGAATCATTGTAAATTCACAAAATATTTTTTTACAGTGGAGGCCTCGCTAATTTCAGACGCTCATAATTCACCAAACTGTGGTACCCGTTTTACAATGTGCTACTGCCAAGCCTGACAGGTTTGACGATGTCTTTCAAGTTTGAATTACCCTTTGCTTTACCGTTGGCCAATTGTAGTCCGTATCACTGTTTTCACGAAAGGAAGGAATGATCCTAACTACACTGTGGCCAAGTCGCTTTTTGCCTCAGCAGTATCGAATCTCCTCACCACGGCGTGAAGGGGACCGAAAACCATTAAGCACAAGAAAGAAGCTACTTACAAAGAGTATACTTTTCCTATGTAGGACTAACTTAATTTTGAGTGGGATCGCTATTACGTAAGTCGTTTTCTTGCAACCAAGCAACCTAACCTAGCTATTAGGTTTCTTTTCCCCCAAGATCAGCAAGGAATTGGGCTGTAGATTTGAGTTACATTCGAAGCGAATGGTTCTTTTTCACTCCAGCGCTCAACAATACTGTACTTCAATCCACTGTTGTACTCTACTTAACGACAGTATACGCGTACACTTGTAAAACTTCCCCTTGGTTTCCAACTCATACGCTGTATACAGTCGGGAGCGTCAGTTTCTCAGTAATGGCCACATATGGCTCGTAAAGATACGCAGGAAATGTTCGGCGATGGGCCGTGACAAGCATTTCGATGGCTGACAGTCCATACGGAGACGGTCCCTGCTTCCTTCACTAGAAAGAATGCATCCAGGAAGAAGATGGCGAAGAGAAAAGTCCGAACGGTGCTAAGACAATAAGTTCACAAAAACTCAGCCAAAAAACATGCGATATGTGACCAGCGTACCGCATTGGTATAGTCGTGTTTTTCGCTCTTCTTTCCTCTTTCTTTCCTAACGTCCGTTGGGGAAATCTCCATTGGTGATCTTCTATCCCACGAGATGAGAATCTATGTAGAGACGAAACTCTCCCCCCTTTTGTATGAATTTTTCTTGCATCTTGCTACATTACAGATCTTCCGGTTGCGTGTACAGGAGGCTGAGTTACAGTTTTATTGCTCTTCCATCAAAAATGGGAAGTGGGGAGGTTTTTGATAGGGGTTGACTCAGACTCATTTTTATGCTAGGTACTTTTTTTTCGTATAAGGGGAGGAAGAAGTGATTGCCGATTGCAGAGAATTTTACAACCAACTTCTTAATGTGCTTTTTTTTTCATTGGCAGGCGCATCCTTGCAGCAAATGGTGGACGTTTACAAAGAAATCCAAAACCAACAACACAACCTGGTAAGTTTTTTTAATTTCTCCTTTGTTCGATTTTTTTTTACTAGGAAAAACATAACGCGTAAAATATAAACAATATAAAGGGTATTTATTTCTAATAATGTTTCTGAAAGAACATCAAACCTACATATGACCAACTTTTCAATTAATTAATCAAGTGTAACTGAAATCATTCAACTTTCACACGACGTAAAACTGGCTTCGTCTCGAAAAGCAAAATTTTTAAGCTAGGAAAAACAACACGTAAAATGTAAAAAATAAATTGGGTATTTATTTCTAATAAATGTTTCAAAACGACAAGATATCTGCATATGACCAACTTTCTAATTAATTAACCAAGAATAACTGAATAGTCGATCTTTGGATCTTTCAACTTTAAGACGACGTAAGAACTGACTGCTCGAAAGCACAATTTACGTGTTCATTGCAGAAGAACCTCGATTTTACGGTCTAATCAAAGGGAAACAGGGCGGGGTCAACTCAATTGCAACGGAATAGTTTCCATGCATGAAATTCCATCCATTCTATCCCTGTCTAACTCTACTGTTCGTTTCAACGGGCATCTTGTCCACAAATGTTCTGAAGCAATGAGTTTGCATATGCTCGTCCGTTGTTTCCGAACCCAGCGAAAATGTTGTCAGTAAAACAGATGCCAAAACCACTTTGGGAAAACCTGTTAGGTCTAAATTCCTTTCCTGTTAGGCCTTTCCATTTGAATAAGGGCGTGTAACTTAATACTAGAATTCGACAGCGTTTTTTTTAATGAGTATCCGGCGTAGGCTCGCGCCTATTGCCATCGACAGCGTTTATATTGACTTCAGTTGCATAATTATTTGAATTTGAATATTCTGGGTGCCAAAAGTTTTTTTAATTCAAAGATGTTCTTGCTGAAAAACGTGACGTGTTGTAGAGTACATATATTTTAGTTCCTATTGCTCGATAACATTTATAAACTCCTTTCTTTTCAACCCTTGAGCGCAAGAAGCTAAAACAGCCCAAGGCTCTCAGAAGTTACAAGTGCTGAGAAGCCAACACGGCTCTCTAGCAAGGTAGTAAGAAAAAATCACACATGGAGGGCTAAAGATGTGTAACATATGGTTATTTATTACTCCGAGGATTTTTTTGGAGCGAAAACTCTTACTTTGCTTCTCTTTAGCTGATAAATAAAGTTCGAGTCGTGAGAGCAAAGGGAAATTGTTAGGGTAAGAAGGCAGCTTGTAGTGTAATACATTTTACTGCAAACGTCAATAAGATCTTCAGAGCAGAAAGCAGAGCCGTTGTAGTTACGAACACCATGGAAAGTAGAATGCAAGGGGATAACTTGGATGAACAAGTAGGGGCAGGGGTTCCGTAAATCGAATTATTAAACGAGAAAGCCTGTTAAGGAAACAAACAACTACAACGGGGAAGTTGGGGGAATTTTCTCGTCTTTCCGTTCGCTCGAAAGCGAGAGATTTTCACAAGATTTGACCCTTATTTTTTCTTAACACTACTTTGTTTACATTAATTTCTTACGCTATTTAGTACAATGCTTATGGGAATCCAAACTGTAAATCTTTGTTTTGTATTCGTATCCAACTTTCTAGTGATGTAAATGAACACAAGAACAAAGATTTTACCCTTAATTTATCTTAACGCTACTTCATTAACTTAAATCTCTTACGCATTTTAGTACGATGTTTATGGGAACCAAAACTGTACATTTTTGTTTCATATTTATTTCTAAGCTCCTGGCGATGTAAATGAATTTAAGATCAAAGATTTAACCCATATTTTTTCCAACACTATTTCATTTACTCAAATGTCTTACGCTATTTAGTACGGTGCTTACGGAAACTAACACTGTAAAAAAATAACTTTAATTGCAACCTCTTGACTGAAAATTAATCCCCATCAGAGGCTTCCTCGCTCGTTAGTCATAAAACAATGTTAGGCTCGTTTAACAAAAGAAGCGTCTCAATTCTTCATTTTTTTATTTTGCTAGAAAACTTATTGCAGTCTTTCGTTTTCGCACATTTTCTTTAGGCAGATCTTATGGGATTTTTTTTAAATTTTGATTGGCTTACAGTCGTAATGTATTAGCTCGTTTATTTTGCGAACAACATAAACTTTGTTGCCAAAGAGAAGTTTTTCTAAAAAGCACCAGCACTGCACTCTTCATGATTTTCACTGTGGAACACATAAACACCGGTAGGGGTTCTTGGACAATGCGCCATTTCAACTTGTTTCGTACTCCGTTATATGTTTGGTCAATCTTTGAATAGCTTTTCTTTGTGTTGGACTGCGTTTTGGGAAACTAAAAGCAGTGGCAAGGAAGCAGATCGCGTGAATAACGGTCATAAAGCAATGTGGGATCTTCTTTATTGCTAAGAACTCTCTTACCGCCTAAGAAAGAATGACACGCCCCATTTGTCGTGGGTTAAACTATCTTGTCTTTAACTGGACAATTTTTCTTAGAAATATTTTCCGAAAGTTGTACTCTTGGCCAAACCAATTAATTTATGTTGACAAGAAATGCGTGCGTACCCGCGATAACAAGATCTACAACCCACTGTGAAGAATATAGACACACATGCATGTTTGCAGACCAACAGTGAATAATTGCTCGTTAAGTTCTGGTCAGACCTTATAATGTTTCTGATTTCAGATCAGTTTTATAGCAAGGTAACAGTAATGTCAAATTTAGTAGATATATCTTTTTACAATGATGTTTTCTACAATATTACGTATTTTTTGCAATATTACATTTTTGACGATGTTAGATATTTTTTGACAGTATTACATATTTATTAGACATTTTTGACAATATTAGATATTTTTCTACAATATTTTTATTGTATCGTTTAAATGTCGTATAAGTTCATTTTTTATATAAGAAAAGCTTACAGTTAGATCAAATTTGTGCCTCTTTTCATTTTAGCTGAAAGCCTTTTACGTGGATTTGCTGGTCCCGGTGGAGACCAACTTGGAAAAAGACTTGAAAGTCGTTCAGGTATGCGTTTGATTGATCCTCTTTCAACCTTTCATAGTCCGTTTCCTTTGATCGCAAGTCCGGTCATAGATTCAGTCATAATCGTTTAATTTCGCTCCAGGCAGAGCAGAAGAAATTTAACCAACAACACAAGCAATTCGCGGACAATTATTCCAAAGCAGCCAACCAAGCGAAAAAGAATCACAAGAGCAAAACGGGGAAGAACCAACGGAATTCCGCTATTCTGGACAAGGAAATCAAAGTAACGTTTTCCTTGAATGTTGACCATTCCCAATCACACTTTTCCGTCTTCCGTAGCAAATCCAAGCAGTGGACGAAGAAAAAACCAAGTTGGATGGCTTTTGTGAACAGAGCTTAAAAAACGTAAGCTGAATAGCAATTTCTTGACGTTTTTATCTCGCTCGCTACGCAAGAACGAAAAAAAAGACTTCCCCATTTGCATATAAAACACTTTGGATTCGACTGCAACAAAGAGTTCCGAAGAGAAGGGCAGCATTTATACTAACTGCGCCATATTGTTGCATTTCTCCCTTTCCACCGCTTTTGCCACCTTTTTCTTGTGTTTATTTATTTTCTTTTTATTTTCGGGGCCACATTTCAGGCTATACTACAAGAAAGGAAAAGATACGGCTTTGTCTTGGAGAGACAATGCAGTTTGGCGAAGCACTGGGCCTCGTACCATCTCAAAGGACACGCCCTTTTGGATAAATACTGGGGCGTGTGGCAAGAAACTGCCAAGTCACGAGACGTAATGCCGGATTGTGTGGAAATGCTCGTGGGAACGCACTCTAGGGTAACTTCCAACGATAATATTTCACTATCTAAATAGACTACAATTCTCTATATGAAAAAATCGCGAAAGTGGTGCAACAAATGTGTAACTTGGGCGTGATGGTTTTATCGACGTATTGCAAAGGACTTATTAGGTACCTTTGGTTTTTATTCACAGCTGAGCGACAATATTTATTCGCTACCGGAAATTTTACATCTAAGCGAAGATGCCGATGGGCTATCTTTTTGGTCCCAACTTCGGAAAACGCGTAGTTTGGATGCTTCTTGCGTGGGTGAGGACATGGACGAAGAAGACGACCAGCTCGGAATACACGAAGCTGTCAACAGTAACCTAGCAAACCACCACACAAACCACGCAGCCCATTGTTCATCAGAACGTATGATGAATCGAGCAAAATCGGAATATAATTTAGCAACTTCCACTTCTTCGCCTTCTTGCGCACCTTCTGGTAAGTTCCTTCGTTCTTTTCCTTCGACATTCAGATATATGAATTCAAACATATTCGAGACGTTCTTCTCGTACGAGGCTAAATACTTGAGATTAATTATCTGTTACTTATTAGTTATATTTGTGAATATGCTAGGAATCAGTAAAAGTTTATTAATCCATTCAGAAAATTAGCTAGCTTTTGCTTATCAGTAAAATTAAACAGACTTGTGCCTAAGCCTTAAAAAACGAGCTTGAACCAAATCCAAGACCATTCCATTTTACTGTGACAAACCCATGTCTTCACACCACCAGAGATGCAAGTCTAAATCCAAATCATGTGGAAAGGAAAAAAATACGTACATCAATCTCAAGCTTTTTTACTGGATTTGAATGAACCAAGCCTTTTCAAATATTATTTCCAACGGAAATGAGGTAATGATAGGAAAACTATAGGAAAGTTTGTAAATGAAGTTTCCCTTTCACTATCGAGAACTAGTTGTCTATGCAAGGACCCTTCATGTTTTGCAAAGTTCAAATGTTGACTGTTTGTTCTACAAATATAACCCAATTTATAGTGCTTAGGCCAGCTTTCTAATTCAGTCATTGAATTAGATGATCAGCCTAATTAATCTCAAATCGAATTTTAGTGTGTGATTAATTTCAATGTCGAAAGAATGAAGACTTCTTTAAGAAGATAGACAAGAAAAAGTTAAAAGAATCCGGGGAAAATACCAACAGCTTCCATGATCTTTGGTTCTTACGCTGTCGTGAAGTGAAAACGATTAACAAGGCTATAATTTTCCTGTCGAACATTATAAAAATGAGCTCGAAGTCGCCCTGAAAAATCAATTTTATTTTTACCCCTCCGAAGCATTGTGAACGGCTAGCTTTTGAATCAAGTACAACTTCAATGATCAATGAAAAAATGCGTTTGTCATAATTTTCAAAACTTGTCTCCCTTTAAAAAATAGTTTAAATCGGACTTAAAGGGCAATGGACACCAAAAACACATATAGAGATTTTGATGGATTATTATTATAATAAATATTCTAAGAATAGAGAATTTTGTTTCGATTTTTTCTGACCAGCCGTTCTGGAGATATTTATTTCCAAAGTTTTGGCCTTTTCCCGAGCATGAGATGCGTGACGTCGCTGACCGGCAAATTTGAATTTTGAATTTCTTATTTCCTGAATATCTTCGTTATTATTTCGCATCTGAGAAAATGACACTTATACCCGGAAAGTAGATTTTTCGCTCTTTTTTATAAGATAAAGTTGTTTTTTGGTGTCCATTGCCCTTTAAGACTACCTCCAGTTCAAATCGGCACAAGTCTGTTTCTAAAACATCACCAAGCATAAATATGGTCAGCGCGCCCAGAAACATTCGTTGGTATGGTACAGTAACAAAAATCGCTTGATTCATGCTACGTTCTGAAATCGAGTATTACGTTGTGGAACACCAAGACAACCTAATTGCAACAAACGATTTTTCTTTGGCACTCCGCCGATCAGCTCATCCTCCGCGAAAGTTTTCCTGAAAGCCTGCTGAACATGTAGGCGTATTACTTTTCAGCTATGCTTAGAAGGAAAAATCTAAAATCAAAGGCCACTTTTTATCGGTAACCATGGAGGTTAGTCTCCATTTAAACCTGAGATCTTCGAACGTTTTCAGGCGCTTGGAGAAAATCGTCATACTGCACTAAGCCATGAAGTATTTTAGTACAGTAAATCCATACATGTATTTCTATTCCTAAAAATGTAAGTAAGGAAATCTAGTTTATTTTGGGTACGCGTTCTTTATAAGCTTCAAGACGTTCACAACGACGCCTTTTCCCTTTTTTATTCGTAAAAGAAATGGGAATGAGTTGCTTATCGAGACCCAAATCGATGGCTTTACCCAACCGAGGCTCAGCCCGGGCTTTGTACGCATACTTGTCCAGTGGAGAGAATCAGCTCAGCTTTTTAGAAGGAGACCTTATCACGCTACTAGGTAAGTTTTTGCTCCAATTTATGTCTTCCTATTCCTCCCGAACAAAAAGTTCCTAGCTACTGTGTTGGTTTCTCAGGGGATAAGAGCAAAGGTTGGCAATATGGAGAAAATTCACGGACTGGCAAACGAGGTTGGTTTCCTGTGGCTTATACCGAGTTTGAAGAAAACGACGGGGACTCAGGGTATGTAAATTGTATTATCTACTTCTGCACATACACTGTATTTTTTCTTTTAAAAATTTGAATTTACAGTGACTCGTCGTGCAACAAAAAAATATATACAAGGATTTTACTGTAAAAATACATTTAAAAAAAATTCTATCACAAATTCGTGTAAAAAATGTTTTAAAAGTAGTTCTACAATGAAGTCCTTATAATTTTGCTGCACAACGAATCATTGTATATTCACAAAATATTTTTTTACAGTGTACCCAGAACCTTTAGTACTTTGGTAAATCTATATTGTAAACCAACGCTATGTGAAATTCTGCTGTATTACGGAACATCCAGTTCGTGCATTTATCAGAACTGTATTTTATGCAACATTTTGTCTCCAGCCTTGGAATGCGCTCGAATGTAGGATCATCCAGCGTTGCCCAACTTGGCATTGCTGACGATCAAAGCAGTTCTTCTGCGACCAGTACTGCCAACTCCCAAGCTACAACTATACTTGCTCAACCTTCAACGCTACCTCGAATCCAAGAACACCCCGGTAGTGCTACGCCACGCCCTGTCAGCTTTCTAGAAGATCCTATAGTCATTCGTCCTGCCGCTACCCTTAACAAAGTATTGGCTTTTGTTCGTTACGTTTTAACCAAGTTCCAACAAACTATTCCTTCCTTATATTGCGTCCAGCTTTTTCCCTATTTTTTTATTTTGACTCCATCGCTCTGCTCTTTTTATCCGTGCACCTACGTTTGTTAATAACGATAATTTCGTGTAACATTTACTCTCTGGTAATTTTCTTTGGCTGATCTCAGAGTCATTCATTCATTTCTTGATCTGTTCCTGCATTTGTCCAAGCTATTCGAACTTCTTCCTAAAAATCCGAGTGACGTAAGAGATTTCGAGCAGATGCTGGATATTTAGAACCCTCTGAAAAGCTATTAAAGTTGGGTCACCAAAAACCCGTGGAAGTTGCCAGTATGCAGTAGGTCCTCGCTTTACGCGACGCCATCTAACGAACATTAAAGGCTTGGCATCTAGTCTCGCGGAATGTTTAATACAATTCCGTTTAAAAACGTCACGCTTTTAACGGTGAACTCGTTCAGAGCGTACAAACCGGGACCTACTCATTCTCTGGAACGATTACGTATAATGAAAAGAACGCAATTCCTTACCCGAATTTACTTTTTTACGCATTTACAGCTTCGCAAGTCGCGTTCGGCCTTTGCAGAGCGACTCGTTGCCCCCTCGAAGGCAACACCACACAGTTCCGCCTCCAGCTCCGCCCTTGCCGCCCTATCTGCTGGCTTAAGCTCCCCGTCCGAAACTCCTTCCCGCCCCTCCATTGCTCCTCCTCCCCCTCCGCCCCGCCTACCTCTCCCTACCAACGATTCTAGTTCAAACGTCATAGTTTCTCAAACGGGTCCAACCTCCGTGTTAAGTTTGCAAGGAGGAGTGGCCAATACTAGCCTCAGTCTGCGATCCAGTAACGATAGTGGATTCAGCAATGATGGCTGCACTGCAGCGCCGCCTCAACCTGAAGCGGATTACTCTGATGAAGACGCTCCTAGGTAACTTTAACATCCTTTCCTTAATTAAAACAGAAAAAATAACAAAAGTAGAGCTGCATGAGGGTGGTGGTGATCTGACTGACCGGTGACGGCTCCTTTCCCCAAAGATTTTTGTAAAATAAGTACTTATTGAATACTCTACGTATCGGCTAAAGGACGGAGAAAAAGGCCCTGAGAGCTGACTTGCTGTTGGGGTCGCCAGATGGCAACACCGAGCGGGCCGTTCGCGGTTGGCTTCTCTATCAATCCGCACTCGAACTCCAAGCTGATGTCGAACAGTCTCAACAATCAATCCAAGTGCCCTTCGGCAATCCAGTGTCCTCTACAATGACCTTAGGGCGCACTCCACGCAATACTACCGCTCTAAGCCCAACACTAGATCATATCGCAACGTTAAAGCGTCCAAATCCTCACGCTTCCAATAAACCACGTGTCAAGGGACGCAATGACTGTCGAAAGTCTGGCGAAGAAGACTCTGAGGGAGCCAGGATACCATCTTCTCGTCTGTTTGCGAAGAAAAGCTCTTTGATCAATTTTTCAGGCAAGCCCCGACCCATTTCGACCTTCAAACACGTCTGGAGGAGCAAATCCAAAGATTCCGGCTTAGATGCGTTAAGTTCGAGCGAAATAACGGACCGCTCGTGGTATCACGAATCGTTCGTTCCCTTATATGTCGGATGGCGACCCCAATTACCTTTGCCAGATCTTCCGCAACCGCCAGCTGAACTGCGAATCAAACGTTCTTTGCCGCCAACGCCTCAGTGTGCAAACCAAGAAACCGACAGTGAATCCGTGACGTCATCGGCCCTGTTACCAATGTTGCCATCCTTACCGCCCACATTGCCCTTCCTAACGCCCGTTTTAAAGCGCAAATCGCTGAAAAATGGGAGCGAGGTAGTTTACAGATCAAAAGTGCATACCTTGGATCGTCAACGACGAACGAAACTACAATTAACGTCGGTGAATTCACACGCCAAAGATTTGGTGGCGAACCGCAGTAGGGAAATGGACAAGCCGGAGTTGTTCGACGAAAGCCACTGGAGGGCGTTGTCGTCATCGTCGACCCGAGAAACGGCTCATCGATCCGACAGCGATACGGACGCTGCTCGACCGCCTCCTTTAATGCGTAAAACAAGCTACAATAATGTAGAAAGCTCTCTTGAGGCGACACCAGCATCACATCACGTCTCATTCTCCTTAGATCACGAAACGATTTCCGAGTCCAATTATGCCTTACAAATTGATGTGATGGAGAACAAAATTACGTTGATTACGAAGCCAAACGAAAGCCTTGATTCAAGTTTGATGGGTGTTTCTGAAGAACGAAGGAGGGGAAGAAGGGGAAGAGGAGCAGAAGACGAGGAAGATATGGATGGGAGGCTGTCGGGTCAAACAACTCCGGTCGAAAGTATTTCTACCAGCGACGAAGAAGGATTAGTAGCATACGGCAAACGTTTGCAAGAAAGATTGCATTCGGCAGTGGGCGGGTCCAATTTGGATCAACGTTCCGAAACCACCAGCAATATGTGCGGACCTTGGTATGATTTATGGGGAGTCGATCGGTCCGTTAGCTCAAGTTATCAGGTCACCACCACTAGGCTCTGAGATATTTTTCAGGAAGTTTTATGCTGTGAAGGATGTAAAGCACTTTCTGGGTGTGTATTAAAAGAAATAATCTGTCTTGCAGGGATATGTTTGCGACTATTAAGTTACGGCGCACGGGCGCGTCGAAAAGCCTTTCGCCTTCCGAGTAATTCGTGTATAGAAATGGTACATATTTTGAAAAGAAGAAAAAAAGTGAAATACCCTTGTTTCAATCCTGCCTGTTCATTCTCATCCTAATTCTTTCCTTAACCAAACTCGTTCCGTCCCTAAGTTTGTTCATTCTTGTGCAATTTCCCTTGTTGTATACTGTACAGAAAATTAAGGTGTTGGGAACCAGTTGTATTGTTTTTGTACAAAGTTACTACCGAAACCGTTAATTCCGAATTCTAGTTAGTAATTTTTTTCCGGAGCTTGTGTAAAGAATTACAAGTTCAGTTATTTGAAAAAATTATTGTGCTGTGTTAGTGGAAGGATTAAAATACAAAAAAAGAGCGAATCGACTAATACCATATTTTAAAAAGCCATTGTTTAAATAACAGACGGTTTCAAACTTCGCGGCCTACATTTTGTATGCACAGCGATTGGTTGAAGCTTCAAGCAATTTCACCCCTTAATGAAAGTAAACCAGCCTTAAGAGGCTTAATAAGAGCTTTGTGATTTGACAAGTACAGTTTTTTTACTTATTGTTGTATAACTGAAGTAATTTTTGAAAACAAGTCATGCTTCATCAGTCTTTAGCCTGAACACTAAAAAACAGCGTTTTAACTCGCATGAAAGCGTTTCACACACTCTTCCAAGTATGCCAGCCAGACCTGGGCAAATTCAATGAAACCAAATCAAATTAAAAATGAATTTCTGAAATACATTTCAAGCAGGGCCGTAGCCAGGGGGGGTAGGGGGTTTTAACCCCCCCCCCCCCCGAAATTTTGATTTTATAATGGGAAAGATAGGGAATGACCAAGTGTCCAAAAAAATTGCATATTGACCCCCCCCCCCGAAACTTCCAACCCCCCCCCCCGAAATGAAATCCTGGCTACGGGCCTGATTTCAAGTTAAGTCATTTTTAACATGTCAAAATTTAAGCTAATTCATTTCAAATAGTTCTTATTTTGTCTGTTAAAATCAACACAATTCACTTCATTTCTGGCTATTTTCAAGTCAAATTCAATTCAAAGTTAAATCAAGAAAGACAAAAAAGGACGTGAAAATTGAACTGCGTTTTGCTCTTTGTGCTTTGTTTCAGTTTGTTTCAGTTTAAAAGTGCTTATGAGTTTTTCAGGACCCATACACGTTCCTTTTAAATGACGTTGTACAGCGTCGAAATTGAAAAGAATATTTTAAAGTATTTTTCCCCAATTCAGTTATTTTTCTGTCAGTTCCTACAAATTCAATCATTTCTGAAGTCTGAGCAATTTAAAAGATTTAATAGTAGACAAATTCAATAAAATTCAATGGAAACGAATTGAATTTAAGTAAAATTATATTAGACGAACTGAATTTGCCCAGCTCTGGTCCCAGTACGGTGATTGTGATCGATTTCACGATTCAAATTAAGGCGCTCAAACCAAGTTGTATTTATCATTTTTCCATCGCACGCTAGATGTCAGCTGTTGCTTCTTTTGGATTCTTTTTCATTGCTTCCTAGTTTGGACGGCTAGGAACGGGCAAGTCTGCGCTTGGCCTTATCCTGCCCCCACACAAGGAGGGCAATAACATTCTTGTCCTTGCCAAGCTTTTGGTTGTGTCTAGGAGTGCAATGCGTTTAGTTCATGTGTTACTATTGCTGCGGTTCAAACCTTCCTTATTAAACATAAAGCCATAATAAGCCGAGTGCTTTACTTCCATTTCTCCCGTACCAATCGAAAGTGCGCTCTTTGTTCTGTTACAGTGCCGTGAACTTGACGAAACCGCCAAGGACCGCGAAGTGTTGCGCAAACGGATTTAACCCAATCAGGTTTGTATTCGATACAGTTCGCACTTTTGCACCTTTCAACCTTTCACGAGCCTTTATTAATTAATTACTCGTGAAGACAATATAGCTGTTAATCAAAATATGAGAAGCTTTATCCTTAGGGGCATCTTTGTGACGTCGGCAGTGATTCATGGTCAACTTTTTAATTGTTGACTTGTTCTCCCTGAAGCGAACGTATTTTCAGAGCGGCCTTCTTTCATCAAAACTTTCGCTTTCCTGATAATTACACCGCACTAACTTAGCAAGGCTCGAGTCGTTCGCATAACCGCGTGAATTGACCGCAATCGAAGGACGTAACTGCGGTTCCGATCAAAGCAGCAAAAAATGTGCCGTAACGGGGGAGGTCTCGACAGCGGAAATAAAGGAGGAAAAGGTCTCCAGCAAAGAACGCTTTTTATTTTATTTCGTTTTCCTCTCTTTGTACAGGAGAAATTGAAGGCCTCCAAGGATTGGGAAATTTCGGAAACAGTAAACGAACATGGGCTAACACCCTCTTCCATGTTCGTATTTCCTTTCAAGCCAGAAGTTTTTACCCAAAAATTGACTGCGTGGACCTTCGGTGGAGAAATTTGACAGTCAAGACGAAAGAGACCTTATAGGTCTAAAATTTCACCCTGCGTCTCCGTTTTCTTCCTTCTAAGCTCTGTCCAGATCTTGTACAGCTTCACTAATCTCAAATTTTGTCATTTTGCTCCACTTAAGACGTAAAGCTGCAGGCGGTTTATTTTTCGACTACTTTTCTTGCGTCACTAGCTTGTAATAGTTATCCTTCCTCTTTGGAAGCAAATTTTCGAGGGAAAGGCAAAGATAAAAAGTAAAATAATGTTGCTGGCAAAATTACAATTCGATTTACGACGAAAACCCCGTTCCACAACTATCGTTATTCGAAGCTTTTTAGGTTGTACCCAGTAAAATCGTAAAATTCCTGAAACTTGGCCCGGAACAGTTAAGTTTCGTATTTCTTTTGTATTTTTCACATAAAAGAAACTTCCTTAATAGTTAGTTACCGTATTATCTACCGCCATGTCCACTGCAGACTAATTAGATCATATTTGTATAGACGCCAGGTCATTTTTGCTATCGTTACTCGAAGCTTTTTAGGCTATATCCGTTAATATCGTAAAAGTCCTGAACTTTGCTTTGCAAACAGTTAAATTGGTATGTTTTTTATTTTTCACATAAAGAAAGTTTATTATGATTAATAACCACATTGTTTACCGCAGTGTTCATTGAAGACAAATTAGACTATATTGTATAGACGCCAGGTTATTTTTCGGAAATCGGAAATAGGTAACTGTGAGTGTCTTTATTGCAAGTACTTCCTCTTATCAAATGCAATCAATGCAAATATTCTTAAACTGTTGCAGCACATTCAACTCTGTGTTACTTTCTATTGTGATTTGCCAGAATAGGTTAGCTAATTTTTTTCACTTAGCTTATCTTGAAATTCGGAGTTGTCAACTATTCGAAGTCAGAAACGTCGCCGATAACAGATCTCGAACAGCAGCAAATCTCTGTCCCTATGATTCGACACAAAGACGAATAACTTATGTCTCACTCTAATGTTAACTCGTTGGAAAGTAACACGAGTGTTTGATTCTTACAGACTTCTAGCACGAAGTCAAGTTTGCATGGTAGGATGAACTCCATTTACCAACCAAAAACTCATCGAAGCTTCAGTCTTTGTATTAATATAGAAAAGCTCGTTGTACTCCTTTTAAAATCGTCTTTTTTAGCTTTTTTGTGTATCTTCGTTCCGGAAGTAAGGAAGGAAGAAGAAAAGTTGAAATCTTCATCTTTGATGATTCACTGAATCGTGAAATATCCAGGAAGGTCCAATGGGGCAATAGTGTGAATGTAACGGTTCTCTTTTCTCCCCGTCTCTCTCACTTTACGTTTTTCCCCTATTCTTTCTACATCGATTTCTTCATCCTGTCCTTTCACATTTTCGTTTCCATTAGGAAAGGTTTGACCTTTAACGAGACTTTGTTAAGATTGTAGGAGAGAATGGAAATTACCTTTTCAGAGGAATGTTCTGTGGAGTTACATGAGCTTTCCGCATTGCGGGAAGAAAAGGCTAAAATAAATAAAAACAAGGCGAATGAAGATTTCGGGGGCGTGCGGTCAGTCTTTTTCCGTTGCGTATTCAAATTACGTAATGTTGGTTACGTGGAAGAAGGAAAGTAAGGAATATGAGACTGAAGCAATTTTAACTGGAACAATCTGGAGCACTTGAAACTTTTCTCTGCGAAGACCTTATTTTCTTTCTTTTGTCTTTGCTAATGGTAGCGAGAAATCACGGCCGTTCCCAGATACCCTGGGGCGCTAAAGTAGGTATTGTTGTAGTGGGAACAATACGTAGGTGCGTTCAACTGACGGTAAAGTCCGACAAACAAAGGATAAAAAAAATAGTTGCATTTATAGTCTACTTTTAAGGATTTTTGTCGACAAAGTTGTTACGGTGAAACTAATTTGTGAATTTTTTACTTTCTTTTCAGTAGAGCGAAGGCCGCGCCTAAGTTGAGGCCTACTTACGTGTAAAAAGCCCTAGAATCTCCTTGGACCAATTACGAAACGGCAGAGATTTTTTTTTAAATAAGGGACGTATCTTTTTATTGTGTAACTTGGTTGGAGCAGAACAAGTTACAAAGCAAAAAAAAAAAATTGAGCATCACTGAACATGAAGTTATGGATCACGCTAAGTTGTTTAGCCAGTTTGGCAACTTTGACGCCTGGTGCAATTTTGGATTCAGAAGAAACTGAAGACGAGCGCTTCATCACGCGCGATCGTTTCTTCTCGCCTTCGCTCACGTGGACTGGTAATGGAAATTCAGTGACTGGAGATGGATTACAAGATCCAACATTAGCAAGGTCACCTTGGCCATCAGAAGTTACAGAAGTTACCACTTATCATCCTTCATTCAACGGCCAGTTGGAACAGAACGAGTCAGAGTTCGCTCAAGCGCTCGCGATTCCACGTTTGGTACCGGCACAGATTCAGTACACCGAGATTAGGAATGGCACTCCTCCGGAGTATCATCGGCCGGCGAGATGGAACGCCCGAGGCATGGAACATGCGTATAAAGTGGTGACGTATTTTATCCACTTGATCCAACCCGGCACCGCAGTCCCAGAAGGTAAAACCTTTGTCTTTCCGGATTTTCTATTTTTATCTAATAGATTTTGCTTTAATTCGTTATTGTATGGCAGTTGTTATAGTATTTTTTATAGTTCTAGCGTCGTCTGTAAAATGATTTCGATAATGTTTGGCTTTTGGATTTTCTAAGAAGAAATTTCATTTTTTTCCTTTTCTGTCGGATTTCTGTCGGGAGCTTTGGGGGAGGGGAAATAAGCGATTTTGTAGTACTTTAAGCTGATTCTATGAATTTGTCTTGTAAACACATGGCTTTCTCCCATAATCACCTTTATTTGAATTTTTTTGAGAGGGGAGTGGGTAACTTCGTGAACCTTTGTTGTACGGGATGGTTTTTATGTGTGTTTGTAACGTGAGGGAATTCAACAAAGAGGTAAGTTACAACACAGAGAAAGTATTAAATATTTGGACGAAATATTAAACTTTTGACTGAGGAACGGAGAACAGATAAAAAATCGGGAAGGTGGCTTCCCTTACGAGTGAAGTCTTAAAAAGAGTAAAATTATGTACTTTTTTTAGTTACTTGTATTTTATGTTTCTATTTCGCATAGGAGCTGGTGGTGTCATTTGACACATTTTAGGATCGCATGATACTTGGTTGTTCAGGTCGATTTCGCCAACGAAAGGTTTCCTTTTCTAATGCACGAATCTTCAGTAATCAGAAACAACAAGCGAAAGGAATATTAGACGAGTTATATAACGGTTGATATCCTAAGGAATCTCAAGCTTCTGTATTTTCTTTATCTTCTACAATACTTTCCTTTTTTTCTTCGTTTTTCTGCGTTTCTGGAGTTCATCGGCTTCCAAACAAATTGCGTCAGAACTTTCCAGCTTGTGGAGCTGTGAGGTTCAACCCTCGAAGAACATCTGGCTTGGTTTCCAGATTTTCTGATTTTTAATTTTACTGTGAAGAAATATTTAGTAATATGTAACGGTTTTCGCGAAAACCATCATGATCGTCTCCCATAGAAGTTGCTCATGAAAAGAAAGTGGTATACAGTGATTTTAATGAAATCAAGATATTTCCCAATTGAAATTCCCATGAGAGAGCAAATATACAGCGGAAAACGCCCCTAAGCTGAAATCGAAACTTTGTTACAGTTAATCGTTAAGAAACATTAAGGAAAACCGATAATCAAGGTCTAAGTGGGAAACGTATTCAAGCATTACACTCAAGATTAAACAGCCTCCGTAAAACTACCATGGAGATAAAAATCGAATAGTTTTAAACCAGTTACGATGTTGCCGATCTATTGTTCTGGCAAAATCTCCGAAGGGTAACCCCCAACCAGTTACTGAATAAAAAAAGGGAAATGCTGCAGTAAGCTGAGAAAGTTTACGTGGGAAATTACAGCATATGTTCCACATTTCGCACAGTGAGATGGAAAGCTAAAAAAGCTCCAACTAGTAGTTTTTGTATGTAAAATGTGTAATTAAACCTGTTTTGGATCTTTCCAGAAATAAAAACGAAATTGTTGAAACAGTAATGAAAGGTCATAACTAAAACGTACTTTTCCTTCTCACTCTTCGAAATCCAACGCTCGCAACCTAACCGTGAAAGCGTGAATTTGCGGGACGATTGTGCATTTACCACTCAAATGTTTTTTGAAAAAATCTTAACAGTAAATTTTTAATTGATCATCGCTAAAAATTTTACGAAGAGATATCTTTGAAAAGAGGCAAGGATAATGTACAATTGTTCAAGGAATTTTTTTGGATTTCTTTACCAAAATTCATGATTTTAAACATTTCTTCACGTTAGATTCTACATATTAATAACTTTAAAACTTTTGTTCGAAGAATTATCGAACAATATGCAAAAATCGTCCACTCAATTTTCCCGTTTCTCCCATTCAGTCAATGTAAAGTAAGCTAGAACTAGAGAGAAACATTTTTTTAAAACAAAACACGCTATGTACATTTTTAAAAGATACTGGGATAGCCAATTTTATCTAATCACGGATGGAAAGAAGGTTCAATTCTAATATGCCGGAAATAAGGACAAAAGGAAAGCCGAAGACGTTCATACATCGATGATTCGATGTCCTATGTCTTAAAACCAAAAAAGGTAATTAAATAAGAACTTAACATTGCGTTTTGTTTTTGCAAGGAAAATTTTCATCTAGGTCTATCTAGTGTACCAAATATAAATATTAAAAATTCTGCAGTGCCAAATATAAAATATTAAAAATTCTGGAGTACAAGATATAACATTTTAAGATGTAGAGAACCCGGTCCTTCCCTTTACAGTCTACTTAGCATTTCGGTTAGAATTTCAAGAGCAAGTATAGTCGACAGGAACAAACAGGTCTGCGCTATAAAAATGGACCCGCATGGTCGCTCGAGCTTTGAGTTTGGATAATGGTGGGCGAAAGTTGTAAAGATGCAGTGAGAAAGTGCAATGCCACGGCCAGGGTCGTTGTGTTTCGTTTGCTTCATTTTCATTTCTTCTGCCCTTCAGCGTTCTTATGCATAGGAGATACGGGTTCCTGGGGGTGGGCTCTGCCGCTTCTTTCTCGTGCGTAGGTTTTTCAGCTATTGCTTTGTGCACCTGTTGGGAAAGTCCCCTGAGGAATATACAGCTCGGAGCTTTTGCAAGAACTCGTTAACTTTTGCCTAATTTGTGACTAAGGAAGAGAGTCCCATAAGGTTGTCCTTCAATTCGTGGGTCGTTGATCCGGAATTATTCCAGTGGTGGGAAGAAAGACAAGCGGAACTTGAGAAGGGCCTTAGCGCTTGTGCGTGGAAGGGGGCGGGTCCTAGGCCGTTCAATGAAAGAAACGCTTCTCATAATTTCGTGAAAGCAAAGGTTCTGTAAACCTGGTACGTACTAGCACGCTGACCAGAGCTAACTACCGGAATATTCCGATTTTGACGGATTTTCCTCCGTGGCTTCCTTTCGTCCCGAAATACTCAATATATGAGTCATACAAGTGGACCTCTGCCTACAGTCGGATCCACTAGCGGATTTCTTCGGCAATCCGGATGGTTGTCCGCATATTTTATGCCTGCGAAACGGACTTCAAAGCATTCGTCCGTTTGCGCAAAAGTTGGGTCCAAGTCTCGTCTTGCGAATGCGAAATTTCGACCAACCAATGGGGAAAGATTTTTTTATCCCTCTCATAGAACACAAAACACGTGTAAGGAGTAAACACTAATGGGACAAGGTACGAGTTAACAGAATTGAAAAAAAAATACAAATGAGTTTACACTCATCATCGCTTAGTGGGTCTGAATGAATAGAATAAGCAGAAGAGATTGAGACGATATTCGCCTTTAGGGCAATTAACGCTGTACCGTTATCATGCATTGCCAAGTCAGTAGTAGACTGACCTTTGACCTACTGATTTTTTTCTCTGTTTAACGGCACAAACGTTGAATGAAATCATGTAAAGGACTAAATAGTTCTGCTTTTTTCCAAAATTCTGAATTTTGGAAGTTTCTCTACGTTAGATTCTAGGTTTTCTTAATTTTGAAATTCTGGTTAAAAAAATATTGAAAGTATGCAACACTTATGGAGAAATCGTCCACACAATTTTCTCGTTTCTCCCATTCTCTCTCTTATGGACGACTACGTGGAAAATTTGCGTGGACGATTTTGCATTTACCACTCAATGATTTTCCAAATAATATTGGCAGTAAACTTTTAAGTGAGAATCCACTTAAAATGAAAGCCGAAGACGATAATACGTAGTGAACTCGACGTCGTTAGTCTTAAAACACACAAAACCAAACCAAAGTGATAATCCCCAGAATCCAAGGAAGAAATATTTTTGAAAAATGGCAAAGGTAATTCACAATTGTTCAAGGAATTTGTCTGATTTTCCCCAAATGTTGAATTAAAAAAATTTCATTAAGTTAGATTCTAGGTATTTTTAACTTTAAAATTTTCTTCGAAGCATTATCGAAAATATGCAACAGTCATGAAGAAATCATCCACGCAATTTCTCGTCTCTCCCGTTCAGACAATATCAAATAAGAGAAAGGGTACAGACTGGCCTTAAGACTTTTTTTAAACGGAGAAAAGGTTTGAGAATTCTAGTATTAATTAATACTAGTAATAATTAAAATCTGTTTAAGTCGTCGTTCTAAGAAGTTGATGCAATCATACCTTAGAAGGTCCGCGTAACTAATTTATAATACAATTGTTTTGAGCAGGTACATGTATATTGTGAAATAGAAAATTTCGTATAAAGGAGAATAGTCTAATCGAAGTGCATTATAAATGAAGGATCTTATTCATTATTTTTTAAGACGTACGACGTCGAATAAATGAAGCATTAATATTTATTAAATTATAATTAAATAAAAAAATTGAAGAATACATATTTTTAAACCTAGTTTTCGATCAACGTAGTGATGACTTTGATGAGTAAGTCGTTTGAAGTATTTTTTTCTGAGGTTAGGTTTTATCCATCCGCACGTCCTCTTTCACTCTGATTAGTATTAAGTCGAAAATGGAATATCGTGTAGCGTTGCAATGTCCGGTTTTTAATAATTCGCTAGAAATGAAAATTTTCCGCATAATAGATCTGTCGCTCCCCTGCACCGTCCACGCTTAGGGGGTATAAGGAGACGTGGGGTTAATACGTGAGTGGAAGAAGGGCGGATGAGTCAGAGTAAATGAGTACGTGCACGGTACGTGGAACTGATTTGCATAGAGTGAATGAGAGGAGAATTAGAAGAAGGAAGAATTGGGGAAGGCAAGGGAAAAGGGTGGATAAAGAGAGGAAGGGAAAGGGAATTGGTTCCCTAGTAGCACTGTCGCGTTCAAGGCTCTTTGGTTTCAGAAGGTGTAGCGGGAGTAAAACGGTCGTAAGACGGAGAAGTATGTTTTATTCATGCCGGGAGCGAACTGGAGCATCGGTCTTCCTAATTCTTCGGGATGTTTTCCCCAAGGGACATCAGGCAAGATTCCGAAAGTTTCCTATAGGGGTTTGCTTGTTAAAAAAAGGGGAAGCAACAGAACACGGGGGAAAAAGTTGTAGTAAAAGTTGTGTGAATTCCGTCTTTTTTGGGGGTGTTAAGAACTGGAACTTTTTTTATGGCAACAATTTGAGAACGACGTGGGCGGTCGCCGACCAATTGTTGATAATCAGCTGTAGAGCAGTTGTTAGCCTCGTCCCTTTCTCCCACCCACCAAAACCAGACCGGAAGTAAGGATAGAAGGTGTGCTTGCTTGTCCTTCGTGTAACGCCGGCATCGACCTACGCGTTTTATGGCCGAGAAAGAAGTAAATTATGTCATTCCTTGGCTGAAACTACCTCAGACTTTCAGCGAAATTTCTTACGCGTGAATTAGTGCTTAAAAATATATAGTTAATATTGTCGCTTTGTTTTTACAATACTAAACATGTATTAAGGAAAATTGATTAGGTGTGTCGGTGTATATGATAATAAGAATCAGGGCCGTAGCCACGGGGGGATTTACCTCCCCCCCCCGCACCCGCCCGCCGAAATTTTGATTCTATAATGGGGAAGATAGGGAATGACCAAGTGTAAAAAAATGCATATTGACCCCCCCCCCCGGAAGGGAAATCCTGGATACTGGCCTTATAAAAATCCTTAATTGTCCTTAAACCAATAAAAAAAGAATTTCTGAATGAAATTGGCGAAGATGGAATAAAGCAAATGAAATTATCGGGTGTCTGAACTTTAGACTCCTTACAAACAAAGGCTTCGGAAGACTGGAATTTTCCTGCAAAACTTCTCAAGCGAAAAGAAAATGAATATTATTTTTTTCCCTACGTGTTTGCATGCTGTCGTAGAATTGCCGTTCTTTCAGTGCGTAACTACAGATGGTTATGAAAGTTAGAAAAAACGCGAGTAGAGGGGAAAATATTTTATTTTAAATGCGTTTCCCCAACTACAGTAGCGAATTGTCTTTCTGTGCTCTAAAGTTCTTACGAACTAGGCGATCTTAGTACAAGGGAAAAAATTGTTCACTATATTGAATACTTTAGTAAGTTGAGTATTAGTTTTATGCAACGGCGATATTAATTCGTGAAGGTGGGATTTTCACAAAGTTAACATTAGTTCAGCAGTCAAGCCTTTGAAATAAGCCGTGAGTTCGCATGCTCAACGGCGTCAGCGATTTTGCCATAACTACTCAGTATTTCATTAAATAATCTCGTCAGTAAAGTTTTAGATCGTAACGTCTAATGATTGAGATTTTCTTTTAAAAAATTCATAAATTTGTAAAAAGCTAGGCAATTTATGTCTTTTTGGAAACCTTGCAATTTCGAACAGCCGCATAAAACTATTTATTTACCGAAAACAGAATTCAAATCCGATATTTAGTTTTGAAATTGTCACCTAGAAACTTTCAGAAAACTACTTAGGTGATCAATCCGAAACTAACTGACGCATTTGAATCCCGCTTTCGACAATAAATTAGGAAAACTGTGCTTTATAAAGCAGTTTTAAATATATGACCTCAAATGCACTATAGTGTATTTGAGGCTGTATATTTAAAAAAGCATTTTCCGAGAAAAGTTGGAATTTGATTGTGTTTTTTATAAATTAGTCACAATTTTTTAAAGAAAAACTCGACGATGTGCACTAGATATTACGATCCAAAACTTTTCTGTTGAGATTGTTCAATGAAATGCTGACTAGTTTTGGCAAAATCGCTGATGCCGTTTAGCATGCGATTCCCCTGTAGAAAAGTTTTAGGCGCACCGTAGCCCTAAGGAGAAAGTCCTAACGCCTTTCTACGAATAAAAATGGGGAAATGCGACATGGATGTATTTTGAATATATTGCACAAACCACAGTATAAGGGTTACAGGATAAGGGTGTAACCCTTATCCTGTGGTACAGACTTTAAAAGGGCACGAAAATTCGTTACATTGAACGGTAGGATTATAGGGGAAAAAACATTCCGGTTTGAAACAACATATTGTTCGTGTTTATTTTTTGCATTGTTGCCCAGCTGCACAATTTAACTTTTGTTTTGTTTTTTTGTCGTAAAAATAGGAGTTCGAGTGGGAGACAGTTTGGAGCAGTTGGTGAAGGAATTTACGGACAAATGGCTCATTCTCTTGGAATACTACAAAGGTATTGCCATCGTGGGAGCATTGGGTGTGATACTGGCCGTTATCCTTCCGATTGTTGGCTTCTTCTTCTGCTGCTGCCGCTGTTGTGGCAAATGTGGAGCGACAACGGATCCGTTTGATAAAAAGCGTGACCCATGCAAGCGTGCCGGGCTTGGGATCGTCTTAGGAACTATCCTCGTTCTTGTCACGTAAGGAGACCATCACTTTTTTTGCAGCGTATAAATGCCAGACATGACTCATGCGTTATTTAATCCGCCAAGTTACCGTCATCTCGTAAACAGTAATTTTTTTCTTTTCGTTTTTTTGCGATGCGTCCTGTAACAGTTGTTGTAGAACGTCAAAAGGAACGAAAGCGTTAAAAGAGGATTTAGTGTGTGCTTAAAACTTTTTAGCGTTTCATTTTCTAGATTCTAGTGCCCAGTTTTACTTCGCTGTAATACTTTTGTTTTCTTGTCAACTCTTTGTGTTTCGCTTGTCGTATTGTGTAGAGGATGCGATAACGCGTAACTCGACTAGCAAGAAGGAAAAAGATACGGATAATTAAAAGAAAATTAATGAACTTGTAGGTTCGGTGTCATTTGTGCGTTTGTATCGAATGCGAATGTGGACGAAGGCGTGATGAATTTTCCCACTCAGCTCGAGAATTCGGCCAGTGACATCGTTACTTTTATGAATGCCACCCGTTCGGTAAATTGACATGAGACAAGTGCTCTACAAGTTCCCTGAACCAAATGCTTACTTTCTTTGAACGTTTTCTCCAGGATTATCACCATTTGTTGGTTACAAATTACCGGGAGCTAGAAACTGAGCTCAACCGAGCGCTACAAGGTAAGTGCTTATAACTTAAAAAAAAATATTCTATTTGTCAGCGAGCGTGAGCTTTGCAAGTAGTTTAATTTTCAACATTATAGTTAATCTTTGCATAGACGAGGTTTTTTTCGTAATTAGAAGAGTGTGGTGTAAGAAATGTGTTCAAGAAAGGCCTATTGTAAAACAGCGAAACTGGACTTTCATTTTACTCGGAAACGATTTCAGACAAGTCCGTGTAAACCGAGGATGGCGTATTAGCTCCCTATTATAGGTTATCACAACTGCAAAGTTCGTTGCTGTCATTTTTGGCCAAGGGGATCACGTAAAGGAATAATTTTATTTAAATAGAGCGTAGATAAAATGGTCCTAACTGTTGTTGCAGTTACTTGGAATCGTTGATAGGTTTGGATCTGGAAGTTTACTTTTGTCTGGGTTTATAGCTTCCGGCTAGGGCTCATTAAGCCGCAAATTAGGCTGTCCTAGTGACGAAGGGAAAAAATGCAGATACAGAGCGCCTATATAAGGGAAAGACAGGCTGTTAAGCACACAATGTAGACCAGAAATTCACACTGTAAAAAAAAACGAACTTCAGTTTTTTATAGTAATGAAAACTACTACGAACTTTATAAAACGTAATAAGAAAGTCTTTGTAAAACATGTTACTATTCCCGTGTTAATTTACAAAATTACGGTGTAACCACATTAAAAAAGACTTCGTTATTTTAGGAATGTAGCTGTAGCTTCCGCTGCGCAAACTTTTCATAAATTTTACCATGACTGCTGTAAACTTCCGTGTTGATTAATGTAAATTCACAAAATATTACTCTAGTTCTCCGAAGGTATTTTTTTTTATTTCACGAAACATTGCGTTATAATGTTACAAGAATCGGATATAGATTTAGCACTTGAGCTCGTACTTTTACGAGAAATTACTTTATTTTTACGAGAAAATTAATTAGATAACGGTATTCGACAACGATCCTATTGATAAAGGCAAGGATCTATTTATAAAAAGGGATTTCAAATTAACTGATTTTCTGTGAGGCTGACACGCAACAAAAAGAGACTGGATTCCTTCCGTATTTTACACTTAGTAAATTTACCTGTTTTTTATTTAATTCAGAAACAAATCGTTTTAGGCACATTAGCCTTGAAGAATTAGTACAAAAACGATTGATTTTTACGTAATAATACAAGAAATCTATTCTAAGCAACATTACGTAAATACTGCTGCATGGCTTACCTTAGAATTGTTGTAAAACTTCTGTAATATAAAAAATACGGTGTACCTTGTAACCTACTGTTGAGCGAGGTTACTTACCTTTGACTATGATGTTACGTCACGTGTCAGTTCTATTAGCGTTTAAATTAATTCTTGTTTGAGAAAAAGACATTCTTAGTTAGGTCAGTGCGCGTTCAGTTTATTACACAATACTTGTGTATTGACATAATTTTTTAATACCTTCTTTACTTCTACAGAAAGCGGGAGGGTGTTATTGCGCGAATTAGGTCGCGTTTCCAAAGCATTATCCATCGAGAATTTGACATCCATTGCCTCCAGATTGTCTGACGTTCGTCAAGACTTGGAATCGGTAGCATCTGATACACAAATCCTGGAGCAGAATGCCAATCAACTCCAGCTGAGCTTGGCCCAAGTGCGACTTGATTTAAAGGGCCTGTTGGACCAATGCAAATCGGTGAAAGCGTGTGCAGACTTCCAAGACGAGCACAGGGAACACATTGAATTGTTGGCGGTGAATGTTCCGTTCCAAAGGGTAATTTTCTTCGTATTATATTTGTGGGGTTGTGTTTTACGATTCGAAGTTCTAATTTTCTTACACTTAAGACTATTATAAGACAGTGGTACCTCGTACAATGAACCATATCCGTTTCCGGACGGCGCGCGTTGTATGGAACGTTCGTTGTACGCTACGCAATATCCCATGAATTAGTACAGGAATAATTTTAATCCCTTTCAGAGCCGATTTAGAACTCCGAGTACGTTACCGAAGTAATTAAAAAGTAAATTTATGATTGGTAGCCATTATAGAAAGCAGAAGACGATAGTGTATCGGTTTGTCGACACAGTTCGTCCTTAAGCAATACACGACAACAACAACAGTAATAAAAGTGTTAGAAAACTGCTTTTAAAATATTCAGTTTATTTTGGCATAATAAATTTCTTACTGGATTCACTTTTAAATTGATTACATCAGAGATTTTTAAGCCTGTCTCCACAATGGAAGACATTGCTATCTTTGTCTTGCACGTCTGCCTTCGTAGATAACCTTGCACCTTGCAAATCATTTTGTGATCTTCTAGAGCACTATTCGTTTATATCTTACCGATTTAACGGAAATCTTCGTGTTGTTCATTCTGTACTAAACCATAGGGTCACCAGTTTAAGCTTATGCTTCGATTGTGCCTACGATTTCTTGTTCAAATGAACATCTAGGGAGCGTTTCCTAAATTCGTTATACAATGCTTTCGTGTACGTGGTATCACTGTACTTCAACATTATCACTGCATGGTATCACTGTATTCAGTACTTAGACATTTTGCCTTAAAAGTAAAATTTTATTTAGTTTTATTTTCCATAAAAAATATTTGTGTGTATTTATTAGGGAAAGTATTGATAGATCTAAGAATAGGTATCTAAGAAATATAATGTAAATTTCTTTAAGTAGAAAAAATCGGGTAACTTATTGCTATATTATTTATTTTTCTCCAATATAAGCAAACATGTCATTATCTTTTCGTCAGAAAAAGAAAATTTTGCGTAAGATTGTGTAGCTTGGTAACTTATTTAACGAATACTTACGTAAGCGTGGAAAGTCATTACTAACTTATTAAAATAATTGCAGAGCTTCAGGAATGTAACTAACCTTTCCACTTTTTATGTACTGGCAATTACTAATACCCCAACTCCATGGCGGATCTTTTTCCCATCGGAAACAGTTTTTAGACGTTTACATGCCAAAGGTAGGCAAACAAATTAACGGGATTTGAGAATGAGAATGTAGTTGTAGAATTGTAGTGCATGTTCTGTTTTACGTAGTGTGCTTACTGTTTTCTCCAGAACGGAGTTGTTCCGCACGTAGTGTTCGATTGTTCGATCTAGCATTGAAAACCAGTTTGAAGTAGAGTTCGTTGCATGACCTTTCATTGAAAGCATGCCGTAATGACTAAATGAACGAAAATTATCCACTGAGTATGGTCGTCACTATCTAATTAAGCGTGTTTGCTTTGTTATGTTTATTTGTGTGACTTTTTGTTTGAATTGAATTGAACATTTTTGTTATGTTTTTTTTTAGTGTGAAGTTTTTAACAACGAAAAAGGTTATTATGTTAAAGGTGTTATTTTAAATCAGTTACCGATTATGGGGAACATGGCGAGGAACATCTCCAAGCTGATCAGCCAAGGCATTGAATCAGAAGTTCGTAAAGGCGAGCAAGAATTGCAGAACTTGAGCGAACGCGCCAATAGTGCTATAATGAAGCAAATTCCGCAAGTGTCGCAACATCTGCGACAAAATGGTAATGAAAAAATTGGTTATAATTGCGAATGTTAACGTTCGTTTGCGCTTTCGCATTTTTCAGGCGTTCAACTCGAAAATGTAGTAGAAAATTTGAGCCAAATTACAAAACAGGGGATGGAAGCGTTACAATCGCCGCAAGTGACCAACAGTATGAGCGCAATGCGAACCTATATTGATACTTATGAGGTTTACAGGTAAAAGTAGTAAAATTACATTATTAATTGAAAGCTATTTTTTATATTATTATTATTATTATTATTATTATTATTATTGTCATTATTATTTTACTAAATGATTGTGTCTCTCCCCTGTAGATTTTATGTTGGTATTGGGATAAGTGCCGTGGTTCTTTTTATCCTCTTATGTTTCTGCTTGGGATTAATGTTTGGCTGCTGCTGCAAGCGACCCGCAGAGTACGGCGAAGATGAATGTGGCACCAAAGCCACAGGAGCGTCGTGTCTTATGACGTAAGTTAAGCGATCAATATTTTTTTCCTACAGTATCTTGCGAGAAATGACTGAAGTAATATTTTTTTCTTTATTTCTGTAGTGGTGTTTACGTGTTTTATCTCACTTCTTGGCTGCTGTTCTCGCTCGTAGCGGCCCATTTCCTTCTGGGGAGCATTAGTGAAAAACTGACGTGTGAAGATCCCATGACGGTGAATCCGCATTCTTCAGTCAATCCCATCGCCGGAGTACTGGACCGTACTGTAGACTTGAAAACCTTGTTTCCGCAAGTCTTCCAAGAGTCCAGTGCCTCATTTTCTACTCTACTGCGACACTGCAACCACAATAAGACGCTGTACGAAGCTTTGCACTTAGCCAGCGTGTATAATGTGACAGCACTCAAAGAACGAGCCATGGCCGGAGTTCCTGTGGACGATATGGTCTCGCGACTTATTGGTGGACTCAATCAAGCCTGGGATGGCAAAGTAGTTCTGCTGAATCCCCGAGCCCAGGCCCAGTTACGAGAATTGAGTGAATCTTCACTTGTTAACATGAACTTCGCGAATCATTCCCAATTAGTAGCCCAAAGAAATAACAAAGTTAACTTTAACTTTAACTTGTACAATTCTAGTTGGAGGACCAGCTAACATCTATGAATTTGTCAATTTTGGCACAAGATCTGGAAAGCACAGCTTCTTTCGTAGACAACCTGGATAGAAATGTAAGTTTCTATTTTCAAGAGTTTGTTTTCAGCTTTGTGTGATGTAAACATCAAAATAATTGCTTTTAAAACTAAGGAAGCGAGAAGAATTGAAACTTTGGTGGAAATTGTCATTTTTATCTATTCGACACTTGTAAGTTTCAGGCAGCTCAGCGTTTAAGGAACGTTTCGAGGTCGTTGTCGACTTTGCAAGTAACATACATGGTTCCCATGGGACAGTTGGCGACAAAATTACGCGTCACGGTGAATCGCCTGCAGGACAACGTTCGTTTCAATCATTCTAGCCTACAAGAGGCTGTCACTGACCTGCTAAACCAAGTAGAAAACGCGGAGGAATATTTAAGATCGCAGGGTCATCAAAAGCTGGAACAAGTACGAAACTTACTTTAGAAAAAAACTTATGAAGTGAATGTCAAATGATTATTTGTTAACACAGTTGGCACGAGATTTTGCAGCGGAGTTTGTAGATGCCTTAAAATCCTATGCAGATTACGTCGAGTTTCACGTAACAAGCCAACTAGGACGTTGTGGACCGTTGAGCCAAGCGTATAACTCATCATCGGGTGCTCTCTGTGAAGCAATCGTCAAACCTTTCGTAAGATTATATTCGTAGCCAAAACGACATTCGTACATGAGCTTATACAGTTAACGTTACGAAAACTGTATTGCTTAGCGCATAAACATGACAATTAAAAGGCTTGTGAAAACTGACTTACCTGCTCAATAAATGTGATTTCGTTTTTTGTTTTCAACAGAATGGATTCTGGGCCAGCGTTGGGTGGAGTTTATTACTCTTTTTGCCCTGTTTGGCATTGTCGGTATCATTAGTCAAATTGTACCGCAAATCAGACCCGTACCCGGGACCACTAGTGGAACAGTAAGCCAGTTTTCAATTACTTAAGCAATTCGTCTATATAACGTGAAAGTCTTTGCACCAACTGGGATTCACGCTATGCATCACCTCTATCTTAGGGGGTTTTCTTCATTGAATGACATCGTCAGGAACTAACGAATAATTAGGATTGCTCGGGTTTTTAATTCTTTCTCTCTTTCCCCTTTTTTCTCTTCTGTCTCTTTTTCTTCGACGTACCGTACAAAGTGAGTACATGTACGACGCGTATGCCGATCGAGACAACATCCCACTGGCTTTAGCCAAGTAAGAGTTACCTAGTGTACTTCAAAATTACCTTACTGTTTAACTCTACATATATGCCAGAAGCTTATTACGTTTTGAAGTAAAGTTTTCTTACGTTTGTACGCACGCTTGCGCTTTATATCTTGTCTTCTATCGGTTTTGGGCCTAGCTGGTCAGTTTATGTTGCTCTCTTCTAGCAATTTTAAAATGCCTCCCGCATTATTATTTATTTTTTTTTGTGGTCGGGGTGGGGTCGTTGGGTGTTGTAGCAGAACGTGTGTGGCGTTAGGTATTTTGCTAGCTTGTTTGATACACGTTGTTGTTTCGCAGCGTACGGGACGGTGGCCGTCGTGCTCGACACGCTAGTGATGCTCGCGCTTACGACCACTCAAGCAACTTTGCTTATTATGACGGCGATTCTGCCGCCAACGCCTTTGCCAGTGGGAATGGCGCTGCGCCGAGGAGTAACTTTGGCGGTGCGGTGGTAGCGCCCTCCGACAGGGAGCTGAAACATCCTGGTCGGTACCAAGATATGGCGCCAAGGTAACATACGTTTTACAATATCAATACTTCTTCATGGGTGTTGTCTAAAAAAAATCAAGAGTAAGGGCATAAAAGTGAAGTATTATTTAATATATTAAGGCCCCGGTATACGCACCCCTCTTGTGGGCGAATAACATGGGGAAATCCGGGGGGATGGTTTCTCAACAATGGCTCAGTAAATTCCGAATCAATGTTGGCAGTAAAGTTGCTCTTATTAATATCTAGTGCAAGTGTTTCAAACTTTTTAAAAACGTGATTTAATTAATTTTCAAAACTCTAGGAACATTTTGACGCATTTTGAAACTTGAAAAATTTAAAATCGGGCTTCTTGTGCAGGACGTATCTTTCTTCTATATTTTTTTGGTGAAAACAATTTTCGAATGCGACGAGTAATTTTTACAAATCATGACTAGAATTTCGAAATTTTAGTAAATGATTTCGTAAAAACTATTCGTCCGATTTGAATCGTATTTTCACACAAAAATGTAGGGAGAAGATATCTAGTGCTCCTGTCAGTCAGGTTTGAAATTCTTTCAGTATTTCAAAATGGGCATAATTTCGCTTTGAGTTTTTAAATTTAGTTAAAAGGATTTTTAAACAGTTTCGAACATGTACACTAGATATTAAAAAGAGCAACTTTACTGCCAACGTTCACTTGAACTTTACTGAACCAGTGTTGAGGAACCATCCCCCGAGATTCCCCATGGTATTCGGCTATAAGAGGGATGTGTATACCGGGGCCTTAACGAACGAATTATTTATAGGTATTTTAAGTAAATGTAACTAAGTGAATAAAAGCAAATAAGTAAATGAAGTAAATAAGTAAATGAAGTAAATACGTAAATAAAAGTAAATGGGAATGTTAGTAAGGGTACGTGTAAATAAGTAAATGAGTATTATTTAACTAGTAATTAAATAAGTATCATTTACTATATGAACGAACGAATTATTTGTACATATTTTCTGTTTTTGTTCTTTTCATTCCTTTGTACCTTTTACCTGCCCTTTTTATCGAACCTTGGCTCGTGTCCTTCTGGATTTGCAACCAACTCCTTTACCTGAATATAGAGCGTGGGATTCGAATGGGGCGCCACGTTATACGGCCAGTCCGTCTTTAACCACGCCTACTCGTGTATCGCAAGTGACGGTGACCACCACAACCACAGCGGGCAGTGAATATGAGCGTCCACCGCCATACTACTATCCAGGACCTGCTTAAAAAACTACATAAAAAACAGCAGGCAGAGCTGTCGGCATTTTCTCATCTCTTCTCTCTTGTTATGAGTCGGTCTTTTTTCTGCGTAAAAGCTGTCCGAGTTGTGTCCGTCCGTTTTGTGTAGTTTGCCGCGCTGCATTTCTCCATTTTCTGCAAAGTCGCGGGGCGATTTTTGAGGAAAACGAATTTTTCTTCTTGTAGAGAAAGAAAGCTAGAATTGTTTAATATTTCTGGTTCGTTTTTTCTAGTGCGAACGGTCCATATGGAAATTGAAGATTTCGGAGTTTGGTTACTTTTGCAGTGAGGGACTTGTTTTCTATCATTACGGGTTTTGAAGCACAGATTCTTGGAGCGCGGGTGAATTCGTAGGATTTCCTAGTCGGGTTCTGTTTTAAGTTGTGTTGAAAAGCGATTCTAGCGTGGCCATAATCCCGTCCGTTAACTCTCATGGATGGAAATTACTCGCCTTGCGTCTATACCCAACAAATGAACACAAAGAAATAACTTAGTAAAGAACTTTTCTTCATTGTTTGTATACTATGGAGTGATTTGTTAACTCTGAATTTTTTCATGCTGTGGATTTTTTTGGAGTTCCTGAACGCGTTTTTTTTATTTGACATTACTTACATCATTGATTGTTTCTTGGATAATTTGCAAGGCGTACATGTACAGACAAATCAATCTTTCATTTGATGTTATGAAAAAACTGTTGTTATACGGAGTTTTAAGCCGTGGTGCAAATCTTTGTGAAACATTTTGTGCTTAGTAAGTTGGGGTTGAAGTTGAGATCTGATGCAATTTTTTTATATGGTATGTGAGCAAATGTTTAAAAAGGTAGGGACCAAAGTGATAAAGAGTTGGAGGTTCCCTTTTGTCCTTTTTTCTTTTTAGTATGGAAAATGTGTAGCGATGAAATTTGAGTATTGTAGATATGCAAGAACTGTACATTAAAGCGTTCTTTTTAATAGAAGAAAAACATACATTTGACGAGTTCAATTTGTAAAAAGCTTTACAAAGTTTGATCGGTTCGGGTCGACTGAAGTGGACGAATGATCAATAGTGGTCGGAGATCTGCCGAAAGAAAAGATTCGCACTGATACGTAATGCTTGAAAATTAGCGATTAGCGAAGCGGTGTTCTGATGTGAAGCCGGTAAACGGTTCGAGATAAGTTTAGCTGATTTGACTCAGCTAACAATGGTACGGATTAAAACTTGAAGAGACGCCACGTAGATCTACCTTATATCACATCGTAATCAAGACATTTTTACGTATTCTTAATGTGTTATACAGAAGTTTTCAGTACTACAGACCTGTGAAAGTTGTCTTTGTTTAGTTTAATTCTTTTGCTTTTTTGCTGAAGTTGTACAGTACGACAGACACAAGGGAGCTGTGCGTTTGCGGAACGTCATCCATTTGAATTCAGCGCGCTTTCAGTCGCTTAGACGGTGGTGCACTCTACAGTCGTATTAGACGCGTCCGGCAGTTAAGGTGGAAAAGTTTAATGAAAGGAGAGATAAATAGATGGCGTCAGTTTACGGGGCATCAACCTTGACACAAATGATAAAGCAGCATGCTGTTTGTTTTGAATTTTTTAAAAATATTTCTTTTACGTATGTGACGATTTTTGTTTGGCTTTCACCGTTTGGTTTTATCAGTAAATTCCAAGGCATTCTGGCGCCAGTTTCTTAACACATAGGAATGGACGTAGAAGTTTTAGTGGCAAATATGAATTCTTCGAAGGTAGCGGCGAATGGATCGCCAAGAAAACTATTATCCGTACAGAACCACAGTGCTCATAACGGTTTATCAGAAGTAAGTAACAAATGGAATTATTTAAAACGTAAGATTAAAAGCTTATATTTAGTCAGGTGGATAGAATTTTTATAAGAAACTATAACTCCGGTCAAAAGAATGTAGAACAGCAGACGTAGTTTACCATTGTCCGCCCTAAATATTTTTGGCCATGTTCGAGTACTTATTAACAGTACTACATTCTGCCAGGGTTGTTGTCGAGACCGACCTTCTCGAGATCGAGACGAGACCGAGACCTTCCAAATTTTGTCGAGACCGAGACGAGATCGAGACCTTAGGTTTCGAGACCAAGATCGAGACCGAGACCACCAAAAATAGTCGAGACCGAGATCGGACTCGAGTTCTCGAGATCGAGACCGGTCTCGAGGCCAAACACGGTCTCGAGACCAAACCCGATCTCGAGACAGACGTAAAATGGTCAGCAGAATCTTCACTGACTACTGTGAAGATTGTTATAAAATGAAGAAAAATTTTCTGACAGCTTATCAGTTGTTCTCAGTAATGAGTAAGACCGAAACGTTTTTGTGGACCAATAGTGAAATGAAATATGATATGAAACGACATTTTACTCCGTAAAACCAAAATAAAATGCTACCCCAAACTTGGGTAAAAGTCGTTCGGATTTAGGTGCCGAAGCCCAGCTGAAGAAAAGTAGAATTTAAGATCTGTTTAATTAGGTTCTGACAAGTTGTTTGTCCAAAAGAACTTGAGATGTTAAAGTGACGTTTGTCTTATCTGCCACTTTCATAACACTTTCAGTTACAGTATTTTTGTTTGAAGGCTACTGGTTACCTAACCGAGGTATAGCCGATATTTCCTTCCTCTCCTTTTTTAACATACCTGACAAAAGCGGAAGTTGTCCCTGTCTTTTCACGAAGATCTGTCCGATTTGTGCAAAACTTGCACGTCGCAACGCACTTCTCACGAAGATCGTCACCATATTGATAATCTTTATATGCAAATTCAACAATAGAGGGAAACTTGCCGGGTGCTCTTTTTTGTCTATTTTGTACGAGTGTTAAACCTCAACTGACTTTTTTCGTATGTTCTAAAAGGGCGTATTTTAAAACTTCCTTGATTTAGCAAAATATCGCATGCGCCGGCTTAAAAATGCAGTTTTGTGTATATGCTAGGAAAAACACAGAGATAGGGTCATTTGCAAGACTCCGCTAGTTTTGTATTTCCCTTTCTTTTAGCTTTACCGCATGCACAAAACTTGACCAAGGTGTCTTCTGGGGGCAATTAGCACCTCGCCTTGAATAGCATTTGCCAACCTGACGTTGGCAAATTGGGTGGGCTACGGGAAATCATAGCTTTTCGCCTAAGGTCTCAAGTAATGAAAGATAGGTCTCGAGACCATGACCTTCGAGACCGAGATCAAGACCGGATCTAAAATTTTCGAGACCGTGACGAGACCGAGACTTCACAAATTTTCCCGAGACCGAGACGAGACCGAGACCTTAGGGCCCTCGAGACCGGTCTCGAGACCGAGACCTGGTCTCGAGATCACAACCCTGCATTCTGCAAGTTTTAATTAAGATAATTTCGAACTTTTCAGGTGAACACAGCAGTAAATTACACAGATGATGACGAATGCCTACTTCTAGCAGATGACAGGTCGTCAAATTCTCATTTGCTACGCAGACCATCAAGAAATGAAGTTCCAGTTGTGAAAATCCAGCCCCAAATCTTAGGGACCGTTTCTTCTAACTATGACGTGAAAAACATTACGAACTGATGCTGATTTCCGTAATGTTTTAATCATTGTTTTTCACAGAGTTTGGATTATGATCCGTGTGAAAACGAAATTTTTCGACACAATTATGGACGCCATACCAGTTTCTTTGTCCTGAAACAAAATGTATCCCGTTGGGTTGCCGTTTTCTTTATTGGAATCTGCACCGCACTAGTCGCTTGTTGTGTAGATATCGTGATAGACGTATTGTCCCGTTATAAGTACAAAGTTCTCAAATTATGTAAGAACTAAACTGTTGGACTTGGATTCAAGTTACTTTGATGTCGTTAGTTTTTCATTATTTCCGTCTGTATACATGCATTTTTCTTCATCATTTTAGATATGGACCGTTGTGTTACCGAGGATTGTTTAGAGATTCCGTATATTTTGTGGATTGTCATAAGCTTAGGTTTTGTTCTTATTGCGGCGTTTATTGTTACGTATGTCGAAGTAAGTAGTCTTGTTTAATTATGGGTATTTGACAATTATGTTGACAATAAATATTTTTATTTTTTCATCCGATTCAGCCTGTTGCCGGTGGTAGCGGTATTCCGTTGGTTAAATCTTATTTGAATGGAATTAACATTCCAAGATTGGTTCGTTTCAAAACGCTTGTGGTCAAATCATTAGGCGTTGTTTGCTCAGTTTTAGCTGGTCTTGCGGTTGGAAAGGTATTATTGCTTTAAACTCTATTGAATTTCGTAAAATTAGTTCACAAATAAATGTTGGGGCGAGAGACGAAGATGAGGATGTAAGAAGAGAAATAAAAAGAATCTCAAGTAAACGAGTGGGGGTTCGTTTTCTGTTTCCGTAACCGATTCTTAATAGTTCTTAATATACACCGGTCCGGTGTATTTAACTAGAGCAGAAAGAAAGGCTTAATAACAACTAGACAGTGTAGGCTAAGGCTTGTAACGAGGTGGAGACAAAGGAGGGTTATTGCGAATGTTCTTAAGTTGAGTTCACAATTATTGGAAGCTTTGTGTAGTTCTATGTCTGACTGTTTTGTCCCACCTCGGGCAGACTGTAAAGGTAACCCATCATCTTGTCAGTAAAATAAAGCTTTTTGAATCCCGAATTTGTTTGTTGCCAACGTTTACAACCGGCCAGGTGAAATAATCTTATTGCAAATAAATTAATTAATTTAATTAATGACTGAAAACAATAAATTAGTTAATTTATCAAATAGAAGCAAGCGTAACACTTTGATCCTAAACACGATTCACCCCTTTGCTGCGTACAGAGATTTTGAATTTCGTCTTGAAGTGCATCTTCTTAAATTTACCCCAAATTTTCTTATGTTTCGCTGTATTTCCTTTATTATTGTTTTTATATTTATTAATTATATTTTTTAAAGGAAGGTCCAATGGTGCATTCCGGAGCAGTGATAGCAGCTGGTCTCTCTCAAGGCAAAACCACTTCCATGAAATGGGATTTCGGATTCTTTAAATTTTTCCGGGAGGATCACGAAAAAAGGGATTTTGTAGCGGCCGGAGCAGCGGCCGGCGTAGCTGCAGCTTTTGGAGCTCCTGTTGGTGGCGTTTTGTTTAGTTTAGAAGAAGGAGCTAGTTTCTGGAATCAACACCTAACGTGGATGATCTTCTTCTGCTCAATGGTGTCGGCCTTTACACTTAATGTTGTATTAAGTGCGTACCACGGAAGGCCTGGTACACTTTTCTTTCTTTTACCCTAAGACAAAATTTATAGAAAATATTTTTTTTCCTTTCATATTCGCGCAGGTGAATTGGCCTATCCTGGGCTGTTGAACTTTGGAAAGTTTGAAGATTTGCCTTTTGAACTTTGGGAAGTTCCTATTTTTATTGCTATGGGAATCGTAGGTGGAATCCTGGGAGCCATTTTCAATCAGTGCAACTTTTATTTAACTATATTTAGGCGCAAGTAAATGCACCTTACTTCTTTAGTTTAACCGTGTAAAGGAGATTTTTGCTTACGTACATCTAGGTATTTGAAGCACAAGGTTCTGTCTCTGATGGAAGCGTTACTGGTCACACTGGTGACAGTTAGTGTGGGATTTGCCATGGTTTACTTCATTTATGACTGTAAACCTACTGGTGAAGATCCTATTGAGTACCCGATCCAAGTTCGTACTATTCCGTTTAGTATTTCAAGCAAATAATAACAGCACTGTAGATGTGTTAAGCAAAGGAATGTATTGTCCTTTTTTAGATGTTTTGTAAGCCTGGTGAGTTTAACGCAGTTGCTGCGCTTTGGTTCCAAACACCTGAAGCTAGCGTACGTTCCCTTTTCCACGATCCAGCGGGTATATTTTTTTACAATATTTCCTAAGAGCATGAAAAAGAGGGCAGAGACCCATAAAAAAATTTCCCTAATAATGAGCGTTTATATTAATAGGAACACACAAGCCGCTTTCTGTGGGTTTGTTCTGTGCCATATATTTTCTGCTCTCCTGTTGGACATACGGCTTGAGCATATCCAGCGGCATTTTTATCCCGGCCTTGCTCTCTGGAGCTGCTTGGGGCAGACTGTTAGGAGTGGGGTTTAAGCACTTGAGCCCAAGTTCGGTAATATGAGCCTTATTAGGTTCCTTACTAGCTCTGCAAGCGTTTTTTATATATAAATTTGTAATCGTATGGCGCTGTATAATTTCGCGTTTTTCGAAGACATGGGCGGATCCGGGCAAATACGCACTGGTAGGAGCAGCTGCCCAACTTGGCGGAATAGTTCGTATGACAATATCTCTAACCGTGATACTTATTGAAACTACAGGTAAATTTTCAAGGTGAAGTCGTATTAATTTAGTAAGAATTATATTTTACTAGGAAATATTACATTTGGATTACCGTTAATGCTAACCCTGATGACTGCGAAATGGATTGGAGATTTATTTAATACTGTAAGTTACAAAAATATCAACTCTCTTTGTATAACGCACACGTAAATTATTAAAAACATTCATTCTTTTTTTGCTTTCGATATTCATTTTAGGGCATTTACGACCTTCATGTGAAGATAGCCGGTTTACCCATGCTTCCCTGGAGTGCTCCGTATCTAAGTCATACCATTTCTGCTTGCCAAGTCATGAGCCAACCTGTTGTTACTATGCGTCGGGTTGAAAAAGTGGCGCGTATTGTGGAAATACTGCAGACTACAACGCATAATGCCTTTCCTGTGACCGTCGCCTACAAAGATAATGTAAAGATTTTTTTTCATTTCTGTTAGGACAGTTGATTGTGTTTTTTCTTTTTCAATTTCAGGCTGGTTCAAAACAAACAACGTTCGGCCGATTGAATGGTTTGATACTAAAGTATCAGTTGGTGGTACTATTACAGTACAAAGTATTCTGCGATAAAGAAGAAGGCCCAGATCAAACTTTCTTACCCTTATCCGTCTTTCAAGACTGTTATCCGCGTTATCCGACCATAAACGTAATGAACTATACTGAACTTTGATACATGTGCCACGACAACAAATGATTGAAACGGATGTTTTTTTTTTTCGCGTTTCGTAGGACATCAAACTATCAGATGCTGAACTGGCCAAATACGTGAATTTGCGAGCCTATGTGAACATTGTACCTTACGCGATTTCCCAGGTACAGCTATGAAGTCATGTCTTTCACGTGGCATTCTTACATTCTCTGGGACATTCTTTCCTTCGTTTACCATGTTTTCGTAATGAACGAAGATTCATAACTCAAATTTTTGCATAAAGCAGTACAGCATGCGTATCAAAACTTAACGAAAAAAAAAAATTCTACAGCTCATCTTTATTTTTTATTTTTTGTATGGCAGGATGCTTCGTTTCCAAGGATGTATCAGTTGTTTCGTGCATTGGGACTTCGTCACCTAGTTGTTACAGACGATACAAACGAGGTAATGTTTGAGTTTTGCATTAATTAGAAGCTCGTCCGAGTTTAACTAGACTTGTCCCTTCGGTCACGTGACGCAGGTCGTTGGTATCGTTACGCGAAAAGACTTGGCACGCTACCGAGCAGCTTGGAAAAACTGTCGGTTACGTCTAGAAGAGATGTCAGTCGTGGACTAAACGGAAAATGCACTTCATAGTTTCCGTCTGATTACAGGAATCAAAGCTGTGTGAAAACTTGCCGATATTAATTTCATTTGGTTTAATTGATGCCCGTATTTGGACTTCGGGGCTTTTGCTCCAACTTCATTGTAAGAAATACCCCACTCCAAAGAATAGTTGTATTTTCTTTAAGCAAAATATATTAGAGCTTGTTCCGGAATTAGTGTCGGCTATTATAAATTAGATTATTAATTAAGATAAAAATCATATTATTAACAATAATTATGCTACTAATAATAATTATATTCTGTTAATGAAGTAGAATTATATTTTATATATTAGCGTTAAATATTTGGTGTAATTAATATAAATACAGTAATTAATCTTAGAATATTATATAATATAGTAAAAGAAAGTTCATGGTGGGTGTAATTAGGCAATGATTGCACAATCGCAAATAGACGAAAGGATCCAGGAAAGTTTGCGGAATGCTAGCAAACAATGTAAGCCGAGTCGCATGACTCGCTTTTTTAGCGCCCATTTGTGAGTTGGATCTTTCTCGCGTTGAGGTCAAGATGAGGACGCAGTTGCGCTTTGTTTCTTAATTTATCTTCATGTTTACGCGCCCGGATACTCAGGAAAGCTTCAAATAGAAACGATGCAACCTATTTCTCTTCCTTTTACGAATAAGAATTGGCAAAAACAATTTTTTAATGCAGCCCTTTGTATTCACCTTGTTCTTCCCTACAAGGTACACGACGACAATTAAAAGAACTTTTGTGTCAGCATCTTGGATGAGGTATAGCTTAGCAACACTTTCGAAGCCCAAATTTATATGCGGACGAGCCCCTTGTTTACTAGCAACGTTCTTGATTCGAATCGCTAAGCAAGCGTAACCTATTCTTAATATGCAACATTTATTAGTTGTGGATCACAAACCAGTTTTCTTGGTTATTATCTAGGATGGAGGTCACTGTCTGTTACGATCTATACCATTAAGGCCTGTTCACACTGAGGCTTAAGGAGGATTAGGGTACAAAAAAGGCTCAAGCTTAAGCCTGATTGTGAACAGGTCCTTACGATGGGTACTCGTTCTCTGCTCGCCCAAAGCCCCACGCGCAGGTGAAGTCTGTGTTTTGGGCGACACACCTCTCCCAAGAACGCTTCCTATTGGCTAGAATGGGCTTTGCCCTTCGAGTCCGACTCGTATATAAAGAGCGCGGGGGACCACGTTGAGGCGTTGTAGAATTTCTTTGGCCACTGGATAAGGTAAGTGAAAAGACAAATATTATTTTAGTTCCGTGTTAACGATTCAGTGACATGAATTGATTCTGCGTAATTATCTCACCAGCGTCCGTTCGCGCATTTACAATTGCTAGGGAACATCTGACTTAAATTATTTCGTATCTAAACGTATTGATTATTTTTAGCTTACAACAAGCAGTGTAGGTTTTGCTTGTTATCTTGTGAAGTTTTACAAACTTTCATTTTTTGCAAGCTTGTACTTCACGGTGTCGTTACAAAATTCGCCGTTGACATAGTTTACAGTATATTATGAAGTATTATAACATTTAGAAGGATTACAGTATATTATGAAGTATAACATTTAAAAGAATTAGAGTATATTATGAAGTAATATATGGTAAAGGATTACAGTGTATGGTGACGTAATATATAATTTGCTGAAGGATTACAGTATATTATGAAGTAATATAGTACGTTAAAGGAGTATCTCTTTTCGAAAATTACGTAAAATATTTTTTTTAAGGCTGGTGGCAATATTTTCTTCCCAAAGCAGGTCAAGAATATTGTTAGGTACTTTGATGTCTAATTACAACAGTTCTAAGTTTTTGTGATGGAAAGTTGTTTTTGTGCAGCTGAGGGATTCCGGGAGAAGGGAAAAACCGATAACGGTGAAGGATAAGTCCAAGCGCCTGTCTACGTAACATGGAAAGAAATCTGGTTGGAACCGCTTACGTTTTTCTCGTTCCTAATTTGTTTGGCGCTTTGGGGGCTATCCCCATTGGAGCAAAGCCAAGCAAGCTTCCAACACCGTCTTTGTGTGTGACATCATTCGAGCCAAGCTTATTATTTGAGACCTAGGATCGTCTACATGTGTTGCTATGGCACTCTTTTCAAATTTTTGACCCTTGACCTTTGGCCACATGGGTTTGTTAGGGGGGTCAAAACCCGATGTTTGGAAACAAAGCAGACCTAGGGTTAAGACCTCGTTTTTGTCTAGATTTTTGCTTGGTCACTATTCCTTTGACCTACGACTACTGGCCGTTTATCAGTGGCGATTCTTGCGTAGTCTGTTCAGACGATTTTCGGTTCGGTGTCGTAGCCGTTTTTTATTTTATAATTTCGCGTAAAAATAACAGATTTGGGCTACCGTGCTTCGCTTTGAATTTCGTGCTCCTACGGTTACTTCAAACAGCTCAGGATGTTTATCCGTTGATTTTGCCATCGGGGGATAGAATTGGGGAAATCGGAAATAGTAGTCATGATAACGCATAAAAATAGGCAGAAGTCCAAAGAGTGTTTGTTGCTTAAGACCTCTGTATACCGTTCCTTCTCTTGTGGATGATTACATGGAGAAATTTCGTGTACGACTTTGAACTTACTGCTCAATATTTCTTAAAGTAATATTGACAGTAACGTTTTAATTGATAATCACAAAAATCTTACGATGAGATGTATTTGAAAAAGGCGAACATAATTTACAGTTGTTCAAGGAATTTTTGCCTTTTTTCCCGAAATTATGACTTCCGAAAGTTTCTCGACGTTAAATTCTAGATATTCTTAACTTCAAAATTTGTATCGAAACATGATTTGAATATCAAATTTCTCCACCTCAGATTCTAGGTATTGTTAATTTTCAGATTTGTGCCCAAAAATCGTCGAAAAATATGCAACAGTTATGGAGAAATCGACTACACAATTTTTTCGTTTTCTCCAATTCAGTCAATGTAAAATAAGAGAAAGGGTGTAACATTGACCTTAACGTAAGTTCGAAACGATGTGAATCAACCTTGCGCTTTTGTTGTAAAAATATTCTTGGGAGAGGTTAGGACAATACAAGTGTACCTAGATTGTATTGGGAGACGCACCAAATATTAATTATTGAATAAAGTCATGCTAGATTCATCAAGGAAAGTTCCCGATTGCTCTGGAATTTATATTGCCATCTTGTCGGTTTTTTCCAGTTTCAGTGATTTAATACAGCTTAACATGAGTTTACTGTTCCGAAATTAATTTGATGTGGAACATTTTGTTTTTCTTTTGCAGCACACAAATAGTATGAGCATTGGGACAACACTTGGACACAAAAAAACAGGCTGTCGACCTTGGTCGCTCCTTTCTCGTTGTCATCGTCACAATACTTCCTACTACACACGACACGTATTGTTGCGCCTCTTCGACGATTTCCGAGAGTCTTGAACTAGTCAACCAACAAGTGCGAATTTGTTTTTTTCGTTACGTATTTTCCCTTGCCTTGTAAGGTAAGCCGCCCTAACCTCAGAATTATTTACTCATCTAATTTATGTGTGTTTTGTTAGAATTTCAACTCAAGGACATTTTGAGAACTTATATTTGGAATAATTATTCTAACTTGCAAAATGGCTCCCATTACCGCGACCACTCCCGTGTCCGGTCCATTGAAGGAGCCCTCGTTGCCTGTGAAATTATTAACTGCTGGCTCGGCCGCGTGTGTCGCAGATTTGATTACTTTCCCACTCGATACGGCCAAAGTTCGCTTGCAGGTAAACGGAGGAAAATAACCCCACTATCTCAAAAACCATACCGTTGCATAAGATTCTAACCTTCAAAAGAGCTACGCAGTTTAAAAACAGGCCTTTTGCTTGGTGGAAAATTCCAAAGTTCGTCTATCAGAAGGAAAATGGCTAGGGAAGCAACCAATACCTCGAAATTTATCTTGTACGACTATCCTTGAACCTTTAATCAGTCCGGTATTGAAAGTCCATTAAGAACACGTTGGGTGCCCTTTCACTTGGGCGTTGGTTCAAGTCGAATCTTCAAAAAGCGTTGGTTGGCGACGATCCGGCTATTCTATTTGCATGTACGGGACGATCTTTTCCAGGGTAGTCTTGTTTTGTACTTGTTTTGTTTCTAGAACCAGTTTAAAGCAGCGGTGCTTGTTATAGCTGAACGGCTGTCCTGTAACATCCTTTTCTCAAGCTTTTTTTTGTCTGGGTGGATCTTACTGGTAGAAAAGATTATTTAAAAAGGATGGGGCTAGACTAGGAGACCCTTTTCCCTAGAGAAAACTATAAATAGGGTCCTTAGATTTAGCTAGTGGATAACAAATGTGTTACAAGGTCAGGGGCACCGTGCTTCCGCGATGTTCGGGATTTTTTTATTATTTGTGAGGCATATTTTTTAAAGGCTGACCTTCGGTATCTAGGCCTTTGAGACGTTATAATCATGAGCTTGGTTTTACCTTTTTCAGATTCAAGGCGAGAATGTACGGCCAGTCTTGGCAACAGTTTCAAATGGGGGTGGTTCTTTATTTCTGCACGGACCATCCACTTTGGCTGCCAAGCCACAACTTCATTATAATGGCATGGTGGGAACAGTTCTAACAATTGCCCGGGAAGAAGGCGCGAGGTAATTATGAGTTCGAACTATGGAACGATAAAGAAAGGAATCCTGATCTGGTTTTTCTACATTTTTACTTTTTTTTACTTAATTTAAAAAAGGAAAACACCATTCATGAATGCAATTTATTTTAGTATCCTTGTTCATACCCGGACATTAAGGCCATTTCTCTTATTTTTCCATTGCGGGAGAAATGGAAAAATTGCGTTAACGATTTTTTCACAAATGTTGCATATTTTTGGATAATTTTCCGACCAAAGGTTTAAAATTAGTTAAACCTAGAATATATCTGGAGAAACTTTAGAAATTCACAATTTTGGAAAAAACACAAATTCCTTGAACAGTTGTAAACAATCTTTCCTTTTTTCAAAGATATCACTTCGTAAGGTTCTAGGAATCATTAACTGAAACTTTACTGTCAAGATTACTTCGAGAAAGATTGAGAGGTAATTGCAAAATCGTCCACGCAAGTTTTCCATGTAATCGTCCAAAAGAGAAGGATGGTATTTTCCCTCTCTTATTTTTCATTTCACTGAATGCGAGAAAGGAGAACATTGCGTTGACGATTTTTCCGTAACTATTGCATATTTTTCGATAATTTTTCGACCAAAATTTTAACTTAATAATACCTGGAAATCAAATGGAGAAATTTTTCGAAATTCACGATTTTTGAAAAAAGCAGACAAATTCCTTGAACAAAGGTAAATTATCTTTGGCTTCCTTCCAAAATATCTCTTCGTAAGATTCTAAGGATGATCAATTTAAGCTTTACTGTCAAGATTATTTCAAGAAAGTTTGAGTCGTAAATGCAAAACCGTCCACGCATGTTTTCGATGTAATCGTTTATAAGAGAGATGCGTTAAACAGTGGCCTTCGTATTGTTTTTTTCCTTTTTACTCTTCTACGGCTATCTTGGGTTCCTAAATATTTCGCGGCAGCTTTGAAGTTCCGATTCAAGCTTTTGCTTTTTTGCTATTTTTCTTATTAAGGAGCCTTTATAATGGCCTGAACGCGGGCTTGCAGCGTCAGATGTGCTTTGCCTCCATTCGTCTAGGATTGTACGACTCTATAAAAGCTCTCTATCAAAACGCGCTGAATGGTAAGTTTCACCTATCACTAGCCAGGAGTAAATTAGTAATATCGTTTTCTGGGCTTGCTAGGAGGTCGCTCGTCCAACACCTCAGCTAGTATTCCTATTCGAATCTGCGCGGGAATTACTACCGGAGGTTTGGCTGTACTTTTGGCACAGCCAACTGACGTGGTCAAAGTACGAATGCAAGCGCAATCTCGCACAAATGCTGCGAGCGGAGTTCGTTATACTGGAACATTGAACGCTTATCGAATGATTGCTAAGCAAGAAGGTGTGGCTGGCCTCTGGAAAGGTAAAACTTCTTCAATAATTCAATACACTGGATTAAAATCGATTAATTTCGGGTGCAAACTTGCTTCCCTGTCATATTATAAAAAAAAGAAGGGCCAGGACGCCAGTTTTGGCATGGAAAGCTGAAGATAATTTATCGAAACTAATAGTCCTAACTTTTCTTTGAATAGGAACTTTGCCGAACGTTAGCCGTAATGCCATCGTGAATGTAGCGGAGATCGTGTGCTATGATATGTTTAAGGAGTTCTTGCTGATGAAGGTTCAAATGAAGGATGGAATCCCCTGCCACTTTAGCGCTGCAGTCGCCGCAGGATTTTGCACGACCGTTGTGGCATCCCCGGTGGATGTAGTAAAAACGCGTTTTATGAACGCTCCTGCTGGACAGTACAGAGGAGCCATCGATTGCGCAGTACGCATGTTCGCTAAGGAAGGTCCAGCTGCCTTTTACAAAGGGTAAATAGTCTTTCCTTTTACAGTTAATGTACACATTTTGCTTGAATAGCATATATCAGTTTGAATTAAATGTCAGTTATGCTTGTTAATTGACTAATTGTCTGTTGTTTTTTAAAGGTTCGTCCCCTCATTCTCGAGATTGGTTAGCTGGAATATTTGTATGTGGATCACCTACGAACAGTTCAAGCGCGTTGTGGTAGTCGCAATCAATCGTCCATCTCCGGCTGTTCACTAAATTTGGTTTTGAGTGCCTTTTGGTGGCATATTTATGACGAATAACTGAATTCATTTGACGGAACTTCAACTTCAAAGTTGTTTACGCAACGTTATTACGTCATGTGATTCGAACTGGGGAGTGTGCAGTGGACATTCCGTTATGTGTTAGCACAAGAACTCTGAAGATCGGAGAAAGACATTTTAGAAGTGCATTGCGGTTTGCAAACCCAACTACTCATACCTTCTTCAATAGGATTATGAAAATTTGTAGTTCCGTATTACCTTTCCAGCTCCGTGTCAAATCTTGCGATATTTTATCTTGACAATCATTTTTATATATGCTGAAGTTGATAGCAGGAACGGGATAACTTTTAGAAAGGGGAATATTTTTACTCAAAATTTTCAAAAAACTATGTGTGTGTGAAGTGTATGAAGTACGATTGAAAGCGTCATTCTGTAGCAAAGGTGGAAACTGAGAAAGGGTGAGATTCTCTTATACATATTTCTTCACAGTGTTGTAAGATAAATAAATTCTACCATTTGAGACAACACAGTATATCAATTTCTCTTTGGAATGTTCGAAAGGTTGGACTTCTGTAAAGCAGGTGTTCAGAGGTAAAGCCTGCCGGTATACCTGAATAAGAACACGTGCGTGTTATAGCGTGATACAGAACGCGTACACATGTTGGGTTTTATAATACACTTTTTTCCGTCATTACCCGTCACATGCTTGAAAGGCAGTTTTATTTGGATTACCTTCTTTCGTTGTCATAAAATTTAATTCGCTTTTCTTTCGGGAGAAATGATAGAGCCAAATAAGAGGAACAAATTAAACGTTTATCAAAGCGATGACCGCAAACTGTTTGGAATACTGTGGTGTGCGCATAGTTCACTACGCGAAACGCGTGTGAATGCTACGCAACGCAGTCCCATACGAGGAACAAAAGGCATTTGCATAGTAGATCAGTTGTACAGTCAAAGCTCCTTATTCGCGGGTGATGAGTTCCACAGAAGTTTCGCGGATGGAAGCTGCGAATGTGGGATGAATATTTGCGTTGAAAGAGGGGGAAAAAAGAGGCAATCAATATAAAAAGTGTAAAAAATTGTTTAGTTTCATATCTTACCAAAGCAAACTTAAATTGTTGCCGTTTTTACGTATTGGCTTGGAAAGCTTCGTGATTTTCTCTTGTTTGGTGTAAATTTTTCTTTCAAATATCAAACTTCATCCGTTGAAGGACCAGTGTGGATAAGAAATTTGTAAATATGGTCGGTAATCTTAAACCTTCTGTCAGGCTTTTATAAGTCCCTACGTTAACTTAATACAATAGGTTTTCCTTATTCAACATAGGTTCAGATTACTTGAAATGTTCATATAGCGCTTAACTTTCTCTCGTATTGTAAGTCCGCCGTTTAAGGCCACTATACACTCTTTCTCTTACTTTACATTGACTTAAAAGGGAGAAACGGGAAAAATGTGTTGCCGGTTCTTCCATAATTGTTGTGTATTTTTCGATAATGTTTCGACACAAATTTTAAAACTAATAATACTTAGAATCCGAGGTGGAAAACATTTTGAAATTCAGAATTTGGGAAAAAGCAAACAATTTCGGGTCGTGCGACTAAAAGCGAATTTTTCAGCCATGAATAAAGAGATGTGGTCGCAAAATTTCACCCGTGAATACTGAATTAGCGAATACGGGACCATCGAATTTAATGATTTAATGAGTGGAATTTTACTTGTCCAGGTACTGATGTTTGCCACGAATTATCTAGTACGGGGTAGGGTATAGTGGTGAAATCCGGAACAGTGGAATGCAATCATTGGTCTAACCCCGGTTATTTTTGTGTGTGTGGAGAAGGGGGTACTTAAGTCGCTTATTGAGACTCTACATATCGGTACAGCTTCCAGGTAGTACACTTTAGAGCCTAGGAGCCTACGAAGGATGAAGCGGGGTTTATGTACAGCACACTCGAGAGTTATTACGGCTGTCAACCCAGTTTGAATTCTTCAAAAAACCCGCCAGCGCATGTTAGACCGTGAGGTGGCGTAACTATGCGGATGTAAACAAAAACGGGTTGTGCGAAGTGTTAAGTTCAGGCACGATGCTGAAATTCTTTCTAGCCAATTTGTTTAGTTTTTCCTTTTCTTTCTGTATTCCAATTAACAAGCATTACGAGACTTAATATTCGCTTTGAAAGATGGCGGATCAAATTGGAGACATTGATATTGCAAAGCATTATATCCGGTAAGCGTTATACTGGATTTCACCTAAACAGCTCTCCGTTTTTTTATATATTTCTTTTCTATCAACAGGACTGCTTTAGAAGCAGGACGTCGTTTAGATGCTGCTTTTAAGAAATGTGATTCGTATGCCAGTTTATTCAGCAGCGAAATCCAAATTTTACGTTTGCAGCTTACCACCACATGCGAAAAACTATGGTTTATGGACCCCAACAAATATGGGAACCAAGTTGAAGAACTATTGTGGAAAAAGGGTTATTATGAAGTTGTAGCTCTTACAAAACAATTAAGCAAGGTATACGTGCATAATAAACTTTTAGAGCGTCAGGCCAATTTTTTGTCGTTCCAGAAACATCCTGTTACTGAAGAAGTTCGCGCTCAAGTTCAGAATCATTTACTATCAGGGCAGAACTTCTTTTACCGCTTGTTGTGGCGTCTTAGTCGCGAAACTGATCCTGCCCGAAGACCTTCCCAGTACAACTATGTTACTGGCGTCACTGCTGTCCAACACTTGTCCCGTTCTACGAGCTTATTGCCGTGGACGCCAGTTACGGCCAGGTTTTGGCAACGGTGCCTGCTGTGGCAAGGCGATTTAGCAAGGTATTGAATTACACCAGGAATCAAGAGTATTGTACAGTACTCTTAAAAAAAATTGGTCCCAACAAACTTTCCTATCCTACCGCCACGGCAGTGCGTGAGCGGTGTCCCCCTCTTTCGTCTTTCGAACGTTTTTGACCCGCAAGGCTTCCTCACTAGTGGCGTGGGACGTTAACATAGGGCGGTTTCTTGGGCCCGATTTTTTTGCCGAGTACTGTACATGCACAATAATGCAATTTATTGCCTGCAGTAATGCAAATAATTAGAAAGAAAGGAAAATTAAATATACGATAATAATAATAACTCGGTGTGTAGGTATCAATTAGAGCTGGGCAGAGGAGACGTAGCAAGCGTTTTCCCGTTAGCAGAGCATTTTTACACTCAGGCAATGCTTTGCGACGTCGATCAAGGCCTTCCTTTCAATCAGCTGGCCACGTTACATAGCTTGGTTAAGCCTCATTTGAGTCTGGAACCGGTTTTTTATTACATAAGATGGTAAGTAAGACAAAAAGGCACCATAATATTATAGAAGGATTAGTAATAAAACTTTTCTTTTCTTATGAATAGTATGGCGGCATCGAAACCGTTTGAAGGAGGTGAAAAGAACTTCAAAAAGTTGCTGGAACGAATTCAGCGTTATTCCACAAGCGAAAGTAAAGCTCACGATGTGCAATTAGAGAAAGTGGCCATTTTGGTCGTAAATCTTGTCAAGAGTTTTTACATTGAAGATACTAATGGGAATTCGGAAATTCCAAAAGTAAAATTAAAAAACAATGAAAAGCGTTATAACTTATTTTTCTTTTTTAAGTATTGTGGAGACATTTGGAAGGAATTGGGTCTATGGTTGGATATGCAGTTATACAAACCGAACAAGGAGGCTAAAGAAGAAGGACAAGAACTATTTTTCCTCGCTGGCTTAGTGTTGCTTTGTTTGGATAAAAGCAACAAGAATTTGAGGACGAATAGCGATAGCGATGGTGATGCTTTGTCGGCTTTAGCGCTCAACGCGTTTGCGTTATCCTTGCTTTCGCTGTATCTCCGCCATGCCGCTTTACACATCAAAGTTCTACGGAATACGCTTGGAATGGGAGACTTGTCAGGCGGGAAAGTTAAAAAAGCCACTTTGAGGAAACGGGCCAGAAGAAAGCCACAAGGTAGATATGCGTTATACGCTAATTTTGTTGTATCATTTCGCCACATTTAACAGTTGTCCATTGTAACAACTTGAAATTTGACGTAACGGCAATAATTAACGAAGTATGGTGTAATTCGGAAATCTAGACGGATCGGATGACAGTGACATCTTTTTAAGCGATTCTGACGAAGAAGACAGTGAACCATCATATGCTCCACCAGAAGCTAAAATCAGTCCGGACGAATGGGCAGAAAAAATCAATAATTCTCTCCAGATTCAAGGTATGGTACACTTCTTACCGTGAAATTCTATTGAAGCATCTGTAAGAAAAGATAAGAACAGAGAACAAAGAAAGGAAAATTCATTCGTCGCTTTTGGACGTTTTTCTAAAACGTATAATTTGATTTTTTTTTGCAAAGGAGCTAAATTAATATTTTTTGCAATTGACCATGCCTTTAATTAGCTGTTTACCGTAAAATGCATTTTAAAGTCACTTTTGCAGTTTCTGAATGCGTTCTACCTCGTGAAAGGAGTTCAGTTGTATTCCGTTACACTAGAAAACGTTAGGGAGATGGGAACGAACAGAAATATTTGTTTATATTTAAAGTTGTTTAATTTACGTGTGTTTTTGCAGGGCTGATGTGCGGAATTCAGACGTTGTTAGACTGGATAGCGTTCAACGCGGAAACCTTAAGTCAAGCAGGCGATAGCGTTTTATCTTTATGGCAACACATCGCTTTAGCGTACAACTACTTGTGTCTGAAACCCGTCGTAGAGACCTTACCTACGGAGACCTTAGCTACCTGGCAAGACGTTTTACTGAATGGCGTCAACGCTCTACAACAAAGCCAGGTGAAAATGCAGTGGGAACCATGCAAAGTCTTAGGAGTTTCTACTCAGGTACATTCATGGAACTGATTTAAAGAGAATTTTTTTTACATTAAAGAAAACTTGTTATTTAAAGAGAAAACACTGAAGTTCTTTTACAGGACTGTCAGTTGCGGATTGTCAGATATTTTAGTATTTGCTGGACGACGGGATAGTAACAGTGCATTTCTGTTTCTGTTTCCCCGTAGAAATCAGTCAGATATGCAAGGCTCGTAGCGTCTTTGAATACCGTGGCCAGACTACCAATTTCGCCGTTAGAATCACAGCCCAGCACTGGTTTATTTCTCTTCGACGACGAGCTCCCTAAAACGACATTTCCACCACCACCGAAAGTCAGCTCTCCTCCACCACCTCCTTCTCGTAGCTCTATTGCCCCTACGATGGACAATAAAACGCGGACACCTTCTCCGAAAGACCTGATGCAGAATATGGCGGAGCTTTGGCTGCGTTCGGAAGTACAGTCGTTGGAAAAGCGACTGGGAAAAATGCCTCAGCGTCAAATACCGCCCGTCTTAGTACCTGATACGTCCGCAATGACCAAGTATTTGAGTCTAATTAAAGCACTGGCCCAGTCACGTAAAGCGCTGATTGTCATTCCAGAAATTGGTAAGCCAAAATTTGAAAAAAACAGGAAGTGAATAAGCTAGAAAGTTAAACAATACAAATAGAAGTTTAATAGCAATAGAAGTTAGAAATTCAATAGCAGTAAAAGTTAGCAATTTAGTAGCAGTAAAAGTTAGCAATGAGAAAAAAAATTACCATTAATCGTACGAGTGTGATAACGAGTTGTGTTCGCGCCAGACCACATGAAAAGTCTGCTGTCAACCAAATCGGTATGATACATCGAATAAGTTCTAACTGAAATTGTCGCCAGGAGTTGTAGCCATGCCTTAATTTACCGCGAATGTAAAATTGCTTTTTTTTATCTATTTCATAGATTTCTTATTCTTTTTTGATTGTTTTCGACTCTTTTTCTCGTTGCATGTTGACTAATATTTTTGTTTTGATTTGAAGTTGTCGCGGAATTGGACGCCATGAAGAAAGAAAGTTCAGAAGCGCGGGATGTTACGAGATGGATTGAGCGGCAAGTTCAAGAAGGCCACAGGGGTTTGCGAGTTCAGAAACCGCACGAAAAATTACCGCTTCCCCTTGTGCGGTATCCGCGTAAAAAGGATAAATTGTGGTACGTTTTGGAAAATTGTAAATATGTTCTCCTCTTCATTTCGTAACCGTGGTTGTCGTTTAGGAGCTTTTTCCAGATATTAGATTTGTGCCACTATCTCGTACAGCAGCAGAAAAGCTCAGATACGCCCATCGTGGTCTTGTTGACGGGGGATTCGGTTACTTTTGAAAGTGTGCCGGGAGAACAGAGTCCGGTAGGGCTTAGTGACTCAATAGGTACAGTTTGAGCAACACGTAAGCACTGCTACAGACTTTCACTAAATTATATTGTTTTATTCCAGGATTGGGTTTGGAACATATTAAAGAATTTTGCGAAAAGTGGAACATCATAGTAAAATGACGATGCGTGAAGGTCGAGGGCAAAAGAGCATAATAAATAAATCAACAAGTTTATCTTCTGGGTTTACAATACATCCTAATCGGCAATATTGGAGTTTTCGCTATTAATTGCACGTTTGTATTAGAATGCGGAGAGCAGACAATCGTAATGAGATTGCCAAAATAAACTGACGCTATGAAGTCGTCTGTAGCTTGTCAGCTCCACAAAAAGTTGAGAGCCCTTGCTGTGGCGTCCTTATCATACGGGTTAATAGTTAGTTTATGTGATATGGTAATTATCCTTTGTATTTGACGCTGAGTGGAAGGACTTGTAGTGTTCTTTTTTTGGGCTGGAAATACCTTGATAAAGATATAGATAAAGCAGAGTAATTAAGGGACAACCTACGTTCATTTGAAAGTATTACTTTATCGTCATAGATTAGTTCCTGTATGGTTAAATATGGGAAAATTCGCGGAGGTATTACGTAGGGGCTTGCATAGGAATAGGGGATTTGGACGAAACGTTCAGGACAACGAAGTGGTGTTAGCGTGAAAAGCTCGCACGTGTTCTTTCTTATCTTATTTTTGCTGAGGTCGTTTGTTAGAGGAAGACGATACTGTACATGCCAAAATGGTTGCTTTAAAAGAGAAATAAAAACAAAGTACACAAGTTAGGAAAGGCAAAGCAAAGGAAGATACGGAGAAGATAATATGCATGCAAAGTGTGTGTGAGAGCAACATATGCTGGGAGAAATAGGTAATGTCGCGGACAGTTCTCATTCGCGCGCGCTGGAATATTTCCATCTGCACGAAGCGCTACGTCAGCCGGGCGAACCAATAGCAGACGACCACGGTGGCTCGCTTGCTACAAAGTATCGATATTGGTTCGCTTCATAGACAATATGAAAACGAATTTAGTCACTCTGTTCAACTAATCTTCGGAAAGGATAATATATAAACACGCTATTATACAAATGTTTAAAATAAAGACTCGTTTTTGCCACAAAATAAAAAATTATTCCTTTGAAAACCGGAATATTCATAAAATTCAAGAATAATCGATTCTTTTGGCACTATAATCGATATCAGTTCGCCCCCTCCTTGTCCCGCCTGCCCGGCTTGCTAACGTGGATTAAGAAGACGAAATTTTGGAGTGTAGTCCGTCTTTCTCTGTTCGTCGGTGATACTAGGTGTTGTTTGTAGTGTTTCTGACGACTTCACCTTTTTAGGTGAGTGTTCGCTTCCTTTGTTTTAGCAGTTTTGTTCTAATACGAAAGTTCGCTGCTTATTCCGATATTAATTACTTTTATCTTTGCAGAATGAAGTGGATACTTTCAGTCGCGATCTTGGCGTTTTTGGGCCTGGCCTTCGCCGAAGAAGAGATTACCAAACAAGAAGGCGTTCTTGTTCTTACTCAAAAGAACTTTGAACAAGCCATTGCTGCAAATCAGCATATCCTTGTCGAGTTTTGTAAGTAGTCTTTCTTGCATCATTAATGCATAAAAAAATTGCTGGATATCCTAGAAAAAAATTAAAACGCTGTTAAAGCTTCTCGAAAAGCCCTTAGCTGGAATTATTTTGTTTCGTAAGAAGCTAGTTTCCATTTACACTTTTCAGTACGACGAATGACATGTAAAATGTTACATAGATTAAGAATAAATACTCTTCATTGCGTGAAATCATTCGTTACCGATCCTACTCCTATGTATGATTGAGGAAGTTATCCCTATCCAGGTGAACGAACCTTTTTCCTTTCGTAATGCCCGTAGGCTCTCCCGACCGGAACGAGTTTCACGGTCAAGACCAAAAAATCCTGTAACGTTGTCAAGGCTAGGTTAGCTTTTCCTTTTGTACTCAGTAGACTATACACGTGTCGTGTGTCAGCCCTTCAGCAGTTTTACTTTCAGAAGGCTACGAAAAATGTTCTTGACTTTTACTTTTAGAGCGTTAAGTAAATGCGTGAACTTTGTGCTAGATGTCACGTACTGCTTATACTTCTAACGACCGTGTGGTCTAAACCATTATTGTACGCTTTCAATTCGACCAAACACTTAATTTGTGTCTTTCTTTTTCGTTTTTCTTAGCTTTTCATTTAGTGGTAAATTGATTTCTTAACTTAATTATACCTATGTCCATCTTTTTCCGTCCTTTTTTAGTAATTTAATTTGGTAATCAATTATAATTTGCTGTAAACTTATTACTCATGATGTGATAACATTTATATGTGGCTAGAGTGAAGTTATAATACTATAATACATTTTTAATTTATATTGATTATATTATATTGTAAAATAAATTGTATTGGTTGATTGACGGAATCATTTAATGAATACCCTATTTTTTGTTCGTGAACAGATGCCCCCTGGTGTGGACACTGCAAAGCTCTGGAACCCGAGTTTGCTAAGGCTGCTGGAACATTGAAAGAACAAGGCTCAGCCATTGTTTTGGGCAAAGTTGATGCTACTGAAGAAGGTTCGTTGGCCGAGAAATTCAGCGTTCGTGGTTACCCTACTCTGAAATTCTTCCGTGACGGCAAAGCATCTGAATACAATGGTAAGTTGAACAAAATATTGTTAAATAAGAACTTTCTTTAAATTTAAACTCTTAATTGTAGGCGGTCGTACTGCTGATGAGATCGTCAACTGGCTCTTGAAGAAGACTGGCCCAGCTGCTACTGATTTGCTTTCTGTAGAAGAGGTCAAGAAGTTCGCTGAAGCCGCCGATGTCACCGTTGTTGGTTTCTTCTCCGATGCTTCTTCTGCCGCCGCCAAAGCCTTCATGGCAGCTGCCCAGAATATTGACGATTTCAAGTTTGGTATCACTAGCAACGCTGACGCGTTGAAAGAGTACGCCGCCTCGGGTGACCAAGTTATTCTCTTCAAGAAAGTACGCAAAATTTTAAGCTTCTTAGCTTTCCACAAGAGCAGAGACATTAATTAAAGTTTTTCAGTATTGAAATAATGTGGGTGTTTCATTCATATGTATTGTTTTTAGTTCGATGACGGCAAAACCACTTTGTCTGAATTGACCGAAGAATCCATTACCAAGTTCGTGAAAACCGAATCCTTGCCCTTGGTCATCGAATTCAACCACGAAACCGCCCAGAAAATTTTCGGCGGGGAAATCAAGAACCACATTCTCTTGTTCGCCGGCAAATCTGGAGCTGACTTCAGTAAGCTAGCCGAAACTGGTCGCGAAGCCGCCAAGGACTTCAAGGTAGCTAAAAGTTATTATTAAAAGTTTGTCTACCATAAATCGACAGTTAAATGGTGCATTTGTGTGATCGATAATTTTCTTATTAGGGAAAAGTTTTGTTTGTGACTGTTGATACCGACGAAGAAGATCACCAACGTATCTTGGAATTCTTCGGTATGAAAAAATCCGAAGTACCAACTGTCCGCCTCATCCACTTAGAAGAAGAGATGACTAAGTACAAACCCACTTTTACCGACATCAGCGCTGACAACTTGCGCCAGTTTGTCAACGACTACTTGGAGGGCAAATTGAAGCCTCATTTGTTGTCCCAAGACGTGCCCGAAGATTGGGACAAGCATGTCGTCAAGACTTTGGTGGCCACCAATTTCGATGAAGTCGCCCTTGATAAGGAGAAAGATGTTTTGGTTGAATTCTACGCTCCCTGGTGCGGACACTGCAAACAACTCGTTCCCATCTACGAAAAGGTAACAGAAATTAAATTACTTTCGAGGTCGGTAACTTTTTTTAGAATAAAGCGACAAGGTAGGAGGGGAGAGGGGGGCGATATCGTACGTTTTTCACTTTTTTTTACTGCAGGAAAAAAAGTATTAGGCCTAGCTAGAAAATTTCTTCCGTGTATGAAAGAATAGTCATTCATTTACTACTCCTGTTTTTTGTAGATTTTTTTTTCAAAGTCAATGTGCCCTAAAAACAGCTCGAGGCAGTCACTCCTCATGTGTAAGAAATCGCCCCAACCATGGGGTGATATCGTATGGGCACGGGGCTAAGTCGTAAACTGTCAAATTCCCTGTATTTACTCGCAAACTTCAAATGAAATGCGTACCAGAACGAAGTACCAGATAATTACATGTGTTTTATGAAAAAAATGATGTAGTCAGATGTAAAGAACTCAAATATTAAAGCAAAAACATTTGAACATTAGCTTGGCTTCATTTATCTTTCTTCAAAGTCAGTTTTTTTGGCCTACCCCTTGGTTTTATATAACAGAGATGTTAAACATCAGTAGCTTATTCGAAATCTAATATAAATAAATATAACTATAAATAAGAACAAGGCTGATGTGATATGATTACTTTGTTCAATAAAGATAAACGCATACTGAAAAGCTATACACTCATTTGACAAGGTGTTTCTCATGCCCGGCTTCATAGGTCACACCTGTAGTTACAAATGAACAAATTATCAATAATAGATTAAGGGAAACACATTAACTCTATTGTAGGTCTGCACCACGAGCGGACCTGAACACTCAGTGCGCCTACGATATAGCCCCACAATCAATATACGATATCACCTCGTTCAGGCCGACGTGGGCAAAATGGCGTTTACTTCTTACCATTTGCACTATCAACATGGAACAAACAGTAGTTTTAGATCTGAAACTATAGTATAACTTCCTAAAAACACAGAATTTTTAACTTGCATACTTAGGCAGATATACGTCACCGACCTTAGACTGTAAAATTTCCAGCGGCTGCACTAAAATTTTAGGATTTTTTTGCTCCTCCAGTTTCCTTGTCATGAAGCGCAGACTTTGGCCAAACAACAAGCACGCTTTAGCCATCTAGTGATATTTTTTAAAGAATTACGCAACTTGCCGTATAGCGAAGAAGTGAAAAATACGATAACGCCCCTATACGCTATCGCCCCTATACGCTATCGCCCCCCTCTCCCCTACGTATTGAAAAGTAAATATAAGACGAAGTAATATGGTCTGATAAAGCTAACATAGTTATTTTTAGTTTGGATTTTTAGTTTTAATTCTTAGGTTTATAAATATGGTTTTACAATAAAGCTACAGGATAGTACTTATGGAAAAGTAAATCGAAGACGAACTATTACTGGGCTAGCGCAAAGTACCGAAGACAAATGATTTAAGACGAACCTCTTTGACGTATCTTTTGACAGCTTTTCTAATAAATTTAATAAGCACCTTAACTTATCTAGTTCATAACAGTCGACAGATCCAGTAGTCTTATATTTTGTAATTACAAACTTAGTAAACTGGGGTATGGTGTCAAACATTCTACTGCTGATTTGTAAATAGTAGGATGTGGTTGTCCGCTATCGTGAAATAACAGATTTTTTTTTCTTGTGGGAAATTAATACGGTCATTTTGCGTTAAGGGTGTCGCTCGTAACGGCGAAAAAGATGGAAATGACTTCACCAACCTTGTACGTTATCTAGGCGGTAATGACGTCCTCGGTACTATTTAGATGTTGTAGAAAAATTTAGGAGTAATGAGAGAAGGGTGTGTAGTGGAACCTTCGTCCATTTTTTTTCCGTTTCATGAAGTGTGTTAAGATGTACAAACGTTTGCCAGTATAATTACTGAGTCTTGAGAATTATCCAACTGTAAGTCATGACAAGTGTGAGTTAGTTGGAATGAAAAAATTCTAAAAAATGCTTGTGATTTTTGCGTTTGTAGTTGGGCGAGAAATTCAAGGACAACAAGAACGTCGTCATCGCCAAGATGGATGCCACGGTCAATGAACTCGAACACACTCGTATTCAATCCTTCCCCACCATTAAGTTGTACAAGAAAGGAGACAACAAGGTCAGCTTTTTCGTTTTTTTTCCCTTGTTAAATCATTATTTCAAGCATTTGAATCGCACCAGCGTAAAATGGCATATAAAAAGTTGCGAGAATTTATTAATTGAATTTTTATTGTGATCAGTACGTTTGATTTGATAATAATGGAAATATTACTTAATTGGAAGCATATAATGAAGAACCATTGGCGATGGGTTATTTAGGTTGTTGAATACAACGGCGAACGGACATTAGAAGGCATGTCCAAATTCATCGAAACCGGAGGCAGCTATGGTCAGGCAGCTTCCGATGAGGTATCTAATTAATTGCACAATTTAGCAGCTGCACGTATACACGCAAGCACGGCAGCGTCGTCTCACAGCTTTATTACGGGGGTTTTCATGTAATTTAGCACATTGACTAACTTTTTTTTCGTTTTTCTCCCTTTTTGTTTCCGTTTCGTTGCACGTGATCGTTAATTTCTTTTCCTTTGGTAATGTTCATTTTGTGTTTTTTAAAACCTTTTACTGAACAACCCTTCGTTCTCCTTCGGTACCTCCCATTCCTTACCTTTTTGTCAACTCCTTAAGTACTTTTTCCGTCGTTTTGTGCATGTTGAACCTAGTAGATAGTTGACTATCGATATTCGCGCACATTAGAGGCTTTTTTGGTCTTCCTGAAGGAAGAAACGGGTGAAGATTTGACTGAGCAGCCTCCCGCTCCTGTTCAGGTTTTTCTTTTCTTCTCTTGTTCTGCTTTTTCTCTTTTCTCTTACAATTTTTCATTGTAAAGGGAAATAAATGGTTTGGGGCGTTGGCACTGGGCTTTGGGCTTGCGAAATTACATCACCAATGACTGGAATTGTGATTAACATTTTTATTTTCATGTAGGAGGATGAAGAAGAAACTGAGGAAGACGTTCCTGCGCCCAAGGACGAATTGTAAAGCGTTATAGCGGGATCATTGATCTTCCTAGTTATGAGAACGTTTGGAAAGACCATGCATTAATTTTGTATGAATGGGATAAAACTGCGTGTGTGTTAGTAACACCCAACGAGTGCTGTAATTGTTCGGTGGGTGGGGGCGAAACTTTTTTTGTTGAGGCAAAAAAGTCTTAGTCGCAAATTTCCACGGTGTTTCTGTTGCGTTTCTCACGTTTTTTTGCGATTTTCCAAAGTGCAATTCTTTGCGCGGTACTTACAACTCTCGGCCAAAAAAACCAAGAATTTTGACTTGGTTAGACAGTGGTTCCTCCTTTTCGTTTGTGTTCTTTTGGGGGGTTTGAAACAAATTATCTTTTCCTCCTTGAATCATTCTAAAGTATAGAAAAGCGTTTTCTGGTGAATGGCTTTATAACGGAACAATGAATACTGATGGAAGAGAAAAAGCAAAATGTGGAAGATATTCCCTATTTTTGTGGGCGAATTCTTTGCTGTTATCTGTAAAATGAAAAGACGAGAACAGTACATGACAGTTTTCGGAAATTTCTGTTGTCTAGTTACGCTTAACTGCATTCCTAGGCGAAATTGGACTAAGTGTAATGGTTTGTTAGCGAATTGATATGCAGTCACTATAAGGAGAGCAGACGAACAGTCCGCTTATCTCAATCTCGGATTCCTTGGGCCACGAAAGCGAAGATCTTCCGTATATTTAAACATGGGTAAAGTGCAGGTGTGCGTATTTTCAGCTATTACAGTCCATCACTGATTGGAGAGAAGAACTTCAATCTGTCCTCTTACTGTCGTTAACTTAACGGGGACTGGCTGATTCAATACACGGCAACTTGTTTTGTTTGTCTACGCTATATCTGCGTACTATACTATAATAATACATTATTTTTACAAATTCCTTATACATCGTTATATAACTATCAATGATAGCAACAATTATCAACACTATGAACTCAAGTATGTAGACAACACCAAGCTTAACGAAGACGTCTTTAAAACGCCATTACGATGCATAGTTAACATCTATGTTTATCTATAAAAATGCAAGAATCAGTAAACAAATGTGATTCTAGATTAGATTTTTTGTAGACCTACAACTTCGGAAATTTGTTTAAATTTAGAAAGCCTTATATTTTCCGATTTCACTTATAAAAGTTGCCGTGTATTGAATCATCTCTCACCCGTCGTTAACCACAAGAGTATGTCATTTGACAGTATTTTCTAATAAGTTTTCCAATGTCCCTTACATCTCGCTTTATGGAATTTAGGCGCCCAATATATGTATTAAATATAAGAAAATTGGCAGCTTGTCACTATAAATCGTCAAAAGCAAGTCCGAAACAAGACGACAGGCTGAACTGTCGATTAAGCTGTGCCAACGGAAGATTGTCAATGCTGAAATGTGAAGTTGCTGGTAAATATGGATAGGTGGCTGTTCTGGGCTTGGTGGTTTGTTGTTGTAGGCATTCATGGATTCACGTTACCAGACCGATAATTTCGAATATGCTCTGTCGATGTGTTTCATAGCTCGTGTTAGAAGAAACATATTGATATTTACACGATGCCTAATATCTGGTACATCCATGGAGTGAAGAAAACGTTTGTTTGGACTTTCTGCAGACATTACTGTTTATTGAAGTTTTATTTCCATTTTCCTTTTTCCTCAGTAGGATTAACTTGAGTAATGCATAAATTTTCATTTTCTTTACTAATTTCGAATGACTGAAATAGTGATTACTATTCCCAATATACACTGAAAAATGATTAAATTTTTATTAACTTTATTGCCAATCAAATTATTTAGTTTATTTAGTTTTTGTTCTCCAGGTCCATTCTGACTACCAGTTAGGAAAAGTTTCCGCTTTTTTTTATTCACCCAAAAACTACGCGTTTCAATAACCGCTCGTTTTTCTAGGCACGATGTTGACTCATCTCTCCATATGTACTTGCACGTGAAACATCATTATACACACTAATCATATTTTCTACATTTGGCCAGACGTCATTTCATTCTTGGGCTCTGGAATCTCTTCTTTCTGAGCTGGTACATTTCGTAGGAATTGTAGTCCTCGATTGTCATTGCAAATTTTTCCGAAGCGTGACTTGTCCCAAGTGTTATAATGTTAAATTTCGCTTCACGAAGCGAATTCTTTCTGTTGTTTTTTCTTTATTTCAATTTCTTTGCAATATTCAGTTTTTCCAGACTTTTTATGTTTGTTTATTGCATAAGTAGCAAGACTGTCGTCAGTATCGTAATTAGCAGTTAGACTATCAATCGTAATGGCCCGTATTCCCCTTTCATTGCATACACCGCGGCGACAACTACCAATAGTTTGTAAAAACGGATTAGGGCATGCATCCCGGAACTCTTCGCAGCAAACTGGCACAATATCGTATTGTGGATTACGACCCGATGAGTGCATTTCCCGCAAGTACCCAGCCAACTCATCGAAACTAAATTTTAGGAGCACAGTGGTACCGTTGCTGGAAGTTTTGCCGAAAGCGTCGTTGCATGCGAATCAAAAAGAAAATATTTTCCATTGCTCTCTATTATGCTTCTGCAGTACGAGCAAGTGATAAAAATGACACAAACACTGTTTTGCAAGGCTCTAACAGAATCTTGCAAAGGACTAGCACATGAATGTGTTTTACGTGGACAAAGAAATCAAGATTCATCTTCACCATGCAGGAATGTCTTTAATATGCCTTGTTCTTTAAAATCTATATATCCAGGTAATTCTCTACAATAGAACAAAATTCACGGTGCCTACAAGTTCTGTATAACTCATCACACATCCACATACTTCTAAGCATATGTTCTGTAGTCAGCTCGCTGAACCAAATAACTCCATGCAATTGATACGAAAGCCATCTGTGTACACTAAACGCTACGACTTTCATCAGAAAATACATGCCAGAATTGAGAATACGGTGCTCTACAAACTAATCTCATGCTGAATACCAACAAGAACCCCACAAACGTGCTAAGAGACTTTCCACCAAAAACTAGTTCACTTAGGTTACGAAAACTACAATAAAATGTGCGAGCGTAGTCAGGCGGCTACATCTTAGCAACGGTTTTCAAACTGTTTTTCTTTTACTACAATGAAATGTAAATATTTCTTTTCAACTGTAAAATCAATAAAATGTAAACTGTATAGACTATAAGACAAAAAATCTTAATATTTCTTACGAACTGTAAAACCGCAAAAAACACCAAAAAATCTGGCTATCTCTTATAGACTGCAGATTACCTGTCACTCCTGAAAATTCTAGGTGGGAGGCACGTCAAAGTCGAAATCCAGGAAGTTGATTTCAGTGACACTCCAACTAACCCATTCTGTCTGCCACGACTATTGCAGAAGGGAGAACCCACTGAGAAGTGGAGCTGCACAAATTCTGGAAGTAGTTAAAAAGTCCAAGAAATAAGTCAATCATTAGCCAATCAAATATTTATAAAACAAAAATATCCGTTATCTACTGTACATTACCAGTACTTCAGAAAATTCCGCGCGAATGGCTAATCGGAGTCGAAATTCAGGGCCA
>JAHZNP010000288.1:0-82207 GCA_020615345.1 Triops cancriformis
AGACCTGCATATAGTTGTACTATACCCAGTTGGGTACGGAAATTACGTGCCGAAATCAGAGTTGTGCAATTAACCGAGCTGCCGTAATACGAGTTCAGTTTCCATTGTGTTAAATGGGAATGAAACGGGACTTTAGCCTAGCGTGCTGTTAAGAGGGTTCTTCCCTTATCCGAGGTGCTGTTAAGTGGGTTCCACTGTACAGTAGAATTCCGATTTTATGAACCCAGTTTTGATTTCTTTTTTTTAAATTCAATGAAGCTCGTGAAGCTTTCCTATGAGTGTCAAATTCTAATAAGAGTTGTATTGATATATCATCTGAGAACAGTATTCAATAAGCTTACGAATAAACATCCTTAAACGTAATTTCTTTCTGGGATTATCCTTCATTTGTCAAACATGGTGCAGTATCTTAGGATTAGACACAAATGTCACACAGTTTATTGTAATCTGAGTATATTCATTGCTTTCTGTCCTGAAAAAAAGTTGGGCCTCCCTGACCTGTGTATTCCGGCCGGGCGGCTTAGCCAAAAATTACTGTCGTGAGGGGAAAGCGGAAACAGATTCTACGTCTCAGGCGCCTCTGAAACTGTCTATTATATAAGCTACCAATACTTACAGAGCACATCACATTATGTTAGCCATCGCTTCATTTCCTGTAATGATTCCTACGAAGACACAAAATCTGAAATGTCATTTGTCCTTTTAGCTATCGCGTATGTAAACCATTCATCTTCTGCGGCAAGGTTAACAGTGACAGGAAAGAGAGAGAAAAAAAACTTGAATAGGCGTAATGAACGCCAACCGATTCTCCTCGTGAGCTAATTTAATAAACTTGCCCGTCGCGCTCCAGAAATGGCTTAATTCGTTTATTGTTTCCAGTGCGAACAGCGATACGACTTAATAGTTGCTCTTAAAAGTGGTTTCGACATGGCCGTTATTTTACCATGTCAATCAGGTGAACGCGTATGTTTTAGCTATCCACAGCTGCACAGTCAAAGTAGCGTCCGTACTACCCATTAAACGTACCAGAATATGGCTGAACACGTACTAGTGTCACGGACACGTGGCGCTTAAGCCCAGAAATGTTAGCATTGGATAATTCCCGGAATCGCTAGGTACCTATGACTATTTCACTGGCGCGGATTTCTTTGGGGTAAGGCATTCTTGACAAACTTTGTGCCTTCGCGAGTTAAACTAGCGAAAAAGAAAAGAAGTGGTACTTGTTGAAAAAACGAAAGAGTATGTTAGCCAATTTCGCAGCCGTGGAATGAGGAAGGCACATGCACAGAGGCCACGCGAGGCAGGGAGTTTTACAACGCTCAGACCGAGGTGTCACGCTTCCAAGGTTAAAATAGACTCAAAATAACCCTAGGGTGCATCTTGGGGTATGCGACGTCTTTGGTAGATTTTTCGTCAAAGAAAAGACGGAGCTTCGCCCTATTTCCTTGACTGTCTTTTGCTTGAACTAGTGATGCTTTCAAACATCCGAAAAGAGGGAAACGCGGAGATTTGACGACCGGCAGCTGGGGGGAATAAGAAAGGAAGGGGGGAATAACGGAGTACGTGATGCCTATTTGTCTTCGTCTTTCTTACGTCTTGTCTAGGCGCCTATTATCCCCTTTCGAAAACACATTCAAGTTAACAGGGTCACACCGCTACTACTGGTCCCAGAAACGTATGGTAAACAATGTTCATAGCAGCACAAACATTTGATCTGAATTTTTTTTCAGCAGGTTGCATCTCCCGAACACGCGCTCACGTCTAAAGCTCAGTGAAGCAAATGAGGTTGCACCATCATTCCACTCCAACTGCTTGACCGTATAATTCGGCGTGGACTGTCAATCAGGTATCAGGGGTTGGTGAACTATCGGGAGCAGATTGCTGAGTGCTGTATGTGTAATGTAAGTGACAGTAGCAAGTCCTGAGGCGAAGGACATTTCCTAAGCCAGCGTCAATGTTGCACGATATTCTGCAACCTGGGAGGCGGCCTTATGTTGCAAAATATTTGCTAATCCTTTTCAGCTTACTGTCGTCATGCGAAACTGCTAAGTGACCCTTGTTCATTTAAAGACCAGAAGCTGCGTACAGCAGAAACCCTCTTATCCACCTCATTCTTTTTTGCTCATATTTTATCTGTAGAAAAAATCTCTATTCCTCCTTCTAATGAAAACTTGTGCATACTCAACTTAATTACTCGAGTAGAAGACAACTTATTATTTAACTAAAGAACTATATGTTTAAGAAGTATGCCTTGTAAAAATACACTTTTTAAAAGAAATTTCAATTCTTATAAGAATTATACATACTTTCTATTCTTATTTACTACATACGAGAGCTATTTTCTGACTATCGAATTAGCCGGCTTTGTCGTATATCCAGCCTTGTGCAGTTCTATGGATATTGAATAAGACAGCTTCTACTCTATATCGTAAAAGGGAGGAAATTCACGACAATTAATTAATTAACTTGAAGCTCGAGCCGAGCAAAACAGCTCATTTTAGGTCAAAACGTACTACTGCTCAAACGTAGCAAACGTTCGTAATGCGAGGCTTGTGGTGTGACTTCCAAGTTGACTTGTGCTCAGGCCTGGTAGAAGCTTTAAGTGTGCGACAGCGGAGCGAAGGGTAGAGCGCTGATTTTTTATGGATTAACAGCTGGGCTCCATATATTGCCTTTCATCTTAGGCCAGCTCAGCGAACGGCAAACCATTATGTCAGTGCAAACCTTGCGCCAGCAAATCGCTCGGATGTGCTGGTTGGGCTTGTTTTACATGTGACAGTATCACTGTGATGCAGCTGGACGGTACTAAGTCTAGGGAAGCCTACGTGGTGTTTAGAGACAACAAGGAAATGAAGCGTTCACGGTCACCGGTGAAAAAGGAATCCCTGACATCAAAAACGGGTTTACGTAGGTGAATACATCGCTAACATAGACACCTTCAGTTATTGTTTCGTTGTGGAAGTTTTCGGCGTAACCGAGCATCAGCAGAAACGCCGCGCACGTGAGTTTACGCATGTGGCACGTATTCCATTTTGCTGATACTTGACAGCCACCATGGACAAAACCCCATCGGTTGCAGCATGAAATACTTACCCTTAAAAAAGCGTAGCACTAATGGCTTGAAACTAAGCGCAAAAGAGCAGCTCTATTGTCCTGTCAGGGGGCAAGTGACTTTTCAGAGGCATACAGGAGTTGCTTGTGCACCACCTCTACGATACAAAGTTGTCGAGGCAAGAAGTGGTTTTCATACTGCACCATTCTTTTGCACGCGTGCATCGTTTATCATGAAAACGAACTCGTGACGTCATCCGTGGGGGGTAAATTCTCTGAGGGGGAGCTAGATATGAGAAGAAACGTCTCCAAAGAGGGCACAGAGAAGGGGGTAATTTGAAACTTTGCAACGTTCTGAAACCATTACCGAATAAGCCCGTATCCCTTAAACTCCGACGTTCGTCGCAGCCAGCGATAGAGGGGATGGAGGAAAACGAGGGGACCATGCGTGTGATTAGCAAACTTTGTACTCGGATAGACTATGACATGTTAAATTTTTTCCTCTCCAAATCAGTAAAACGCTCTGGCTCACTTAGAGACCGGAACTGACAGAAAAAATCTTCATTTCCATAAGAAGACCCATAGGTTAACAAAGCTTATCCAAAGTCGATAACGAGGTGAATTTCGAAAATTCATGGTGTCGATCGTGCTGTTAGCTTTCATACGCAAGTGTTTGTTTCGTTAGCCGGAGCTCGGCCTGCCTGTCGCCGGACAGGTGCGACAGACCGCGTTTCCACCTCCACAGCTGCTGATCGTTGCCATTCGTGCATAATGGCTATGTGGCGCTTAGAACTGCATGTATAAGTATCTTTATATTATCGTTTCATCAACCCCCACCTCATCTGCCTTTCCAGGCCACATTCGTAGCGGGTGTCGCACGTGTAGTATTTGGCTCCCATTGTAACACAGCTTCTCTTGCACGGCTTCCTTTAAAATCCACTGGGAGTAGCCCGTTCAGAGTTTCCTTTACAGCTTACAGAACTAGACAAAGTCAAGAACCCAACGACAGTTATTTTTCTTATGCCCCGTAATTCACTAGAGTCCCTATATGAAAACCTGTCGCATTGCCTTGCGTCAATTGTTGGAAATTACCAAGTGCGCATTGTTAAGAAGACATACATCGTGGGATTGCTTTGAAGCTTGGAAATGCCGTGACTGGCAAGCCAATGAGGTCTCGACAACCCAGCTCCAAGCACGCCTACACCCTCAGTCACGCCTACGGAGCTCCCTTGCACGTTGTGTTTCCTGTAAGGGATTATAGCGAGCCGCCTCGTGTCCCTGTACTCAACGTAAACTCCGCGCTACAGCAGCAGAAAGGCCGCGTGAGTCTCAGTCGAACCGTCCGCCACTGCCACTTTTCAGTCCATGGTGAACTTGTGGGTCGAAGGGACGTGTTCAACATCCATCTGCATCCCTCATGCTGTCGTGGCACGCCAGCTTTCAGATAAACAAAATTCACTGCTTCAATCTGTGATAACGTGCTTCGTCAATTCTTAGGAAGTCATATCCTGGAAGGACATACTACTTTTGTTCCCCCCACCTTGACAACATTGTGCTTAATTGCCTTTACTGCCTTACTTTGCCTTAATTAAGTGATCAGAAAACGTGCTCATCCTCACGCCGTGTTTTTTGCAGTTATGGTGGCAGAACAAGCGCGATCGTAAAGAAAACGCTGGGATAAATCGACAAAGAAAGACATACTAAACAATTCCAAGCGCATCATGTTTGTTTAAGACTGCAAGAGGAACATTCAACAAACAAAGTAAAACAAACTCGAATCGTGAGTGCACACCGCCGCCAGTCCACCACATATCTCCTTTGCGAATTAAAGCCTCAAGTCCCAGAAATTCAGCCAAACGGGCAAAGCGAGCCCAGTTAAGACAACAAGCCGCACCGTCTCTTATTACTCGGGCTACCAGACTAGTTCGGGCCTTGCTTGCCAACGTCTTCTTCCACTTGGTTTCGCCGCTTCTCGTTAGCTCAACTCCGACGCTATGCTCATGCCAGGCGCAGCAATTCCATCGCTTGTTTCGCCTTCTTCGACGCCAGGAGCCATGGACGCTGGCTCTGGAGTTAGTCCCGTTGGCGGAGTGACGGGACTGGGACAAAAAGACACGACATTTACGAAAATTTTCGTCGGCGGCCTCCCCTACCACACGACGGATGCGTCGCTTCGTGAACACTTTGAAGTGTACGGAGAGATCGAGGAGGCCGTTGTTATAACGGATCGACAGACTGGCAAGTCTCGTGGATATGGCTTCGTAAGTTCTTTTTTTAGCTCGCATTTCAGGGTCCCTGCCCTAGCTGCGGTCGCCTTGTTCCGCATTGTACAGCACATAGCTCAGTTTTAACATTGGCTTCTGCTTTAAAAATTGGCTTCTTCTTAAATCTGACAACAGTCATTGTCTCTCAAATGACTTACGTATGAAGTTCTCTTGCGTTAACATTTGTCCCACCAACTTCCCTGTAGCGTTAACCAAGCTGAAACGACGTGAGAGATCGCCGTGTACTATAACTACCCTTCGTAACGATGAAAATTCAGTTTCATAAGTATATATTAATTCAAAAACTTAATTCATCCCTCTATTACTATACTTGAACACTATTCCTTTCTACTATAAAGGAAGCTGGCCTTTCTCGTCCCAAGATCTATCTTTCGATACCAAAGCTTCCTTTTACTTATATTGCTCAAAATTAATCTTACATGAAGCAATTTTGCCATATTTCTGTCAAATGCATTGAACTATCATCAGTGTTTTATTTAACTTATCGAGCCTGCGGATTCCGACTGCCCTTGGTGTAGACGAGTGCAAAAACAGCTCTAGGTTAGAACGAGACTAGGGATTCGTTGAAACTTGGCAGAGAGAGCGTAGGTGTTGTTTAAATTATTGGTACACGTATGGTGATTCTTTCTTCGCCATGAACGAGGTTGTTTGTCGAGGTGGCCATTCTTAATTTAGTTCATTCAGGAAGTGGAAGTTCCGATGAACCGTCAACTGAGTTTCGCCCTTGCAATGACTCCATTCTACGCCCAATTGACAATCTGCCATGAAAAGTGATGACGCCGTAAGTCATGGTCTTGGCTCGCGCACTAGGGTGATCTTGTAAAAAAAAAGGAAACGTTCTAGGGGTAGAGGGGACTCGGCGTTATCATAACAGTCACCCCTCAACCGTATGCAGAACAATAGATAAGGATTTATTGTTGTTTTTATTTCCGATGCACGTTAGCGCCGTAAAACACGCTGTTTTAAGAACAGTCGTTAGACTTCATCGTGAAAAAAGGAGATTGGAACCCTTCAACTACAATTATGTAGTGGAAATGACTGCTCGGCGAAACTTCTGCAGTCTTCCGCCCGGGCCATGGACGTTAATACTTCGCAAGAATTCCGTGCTTGTGGCGACGAGCTTCCTGGCTCCTACCTCGAGTCTGAATACCGTGAAATAAACAGTGATGGCCGTCCCTTGGGAAATAAAAATCCATTGTGTCGCATGGAATTTTCTATTTCTGTATTTTTTCCCAAATACTTTCTTGCTTTTACTAAATCTTTTTATTTTTTCATTTTCTTTTCACTGCTTTTTACTTTAGCTTTTATTTGATCATTTTTTATTAAGCTTTCATTTTATTTTATTTTTATTTAGCTTTTAATTTTTAATTTTTTTCTTTTATGCTAACTGATTCATTCATGTTACTTTTGCTTCAAGCATATGGAGAATTACGCCATCATAAAAAATGCGCGCCTATACCAAATGCATATTACGCGCAGTATGTCCTGTTAAGCTCGCGAGCCAGACCTGATCGACTTGTTTAAGGTTAAGGTTCAAGTTTGGTCAACTTTGAGTTCAAAATCTTTACAAAGGAGGCTGTTAGCAAAGACCGATGTTGTGGTATGGTCACCCAGTTCAAGTTTTGATAAAGAAGATAACTTTGGAAAATCTTCCTTTTCGCGGGATTGCATTTGAAGCCTTTCCCAGGTGTAAGCCAACCTTAGCTTTGGACCCCCCTTGAAGTCGAGTCACAATCAGTGACCCATCCTAGAAGCCCTGGGAGGATTTTCGCGCTCAGGGCTACTTGGAATGGCTTCGCGGGCCGCCTTTGGCCCGCGTTGCCCAAGTTGGGGCAGTAGTGTTCTATCCTATCTATGTTTAGCATGCTTGGTGTTCGCTCGGTCTTCAAGGCTTGCGACTTTACGACGGAGGCAGGTGGAGACAAAAGCCATTAAAACGTCCGTTTGTACGTACTACTGCACATTCTGAACTTTGACTCGGCCACGTGTCTCGCTACGGCTCAGCCTCACACGAAAGCAGTTGAAATGTAGCACCTATACTTAGCATGTTTTGTTTGTTCTCTCCGTCAATGCAAAGTAAAGGTTCCTCCCCTCTTCCGAAAGCAATTTGATGGCATGCTTAAAAAATGTACAATAGACCTGCGAAAGTTTTCATACTTTATTTGGTCGGTGGTAGCGACACGATAGAGAAGTCTGTTAGATCGTTTTGCTGATCGTTTTCCTTCTATTCTGTCGATATGGTCGAATATGCGTTTTTGGGTATAAGGCCTAGGAGCCAGGAATTAATTTTTTCCAAGAAGAAAAGGAAAGTCCTCGCTGCACTGCGACATGGGATTGTGTTATATAGAGTGCCACAGATGTCCCGACATGTGGAAGGGTCAGCGCTTGCTTTCCAAACAAACGCCAGAGAAGGAAGGGGAGGAAGAGCGCAGGAGGCAGCAGCAACAGCATCAATGCTGATTTGCTTTAGATGTGAGCTAAACAAGTGGGACGCCCTAGACGAGCCTTGCAGTTCACGCTTCCGGTGTCGTGAAAATGAAAAAAAAAGATTTGTCTTTCGTTCCTCAATACCCATACCGCTGTGTATTCGCTGTCCCAGGCAACAATGCGTGACACCCTACCTCACTTCTGTGGAACAAATAGGCCTAATCGAGTTACCGCCAAGCATATTAATTAATTAGATTTGCTGTGAAACAAAGCAAGCCTAGAAGCCCTTTTTTGACAAATGGTTTCTATTATTCTTATTATTTGATATACCTACGTAATTAAAATACAAATAAAATTAAGTATGTGATTATCTTTTAGCTTTATGATCTCTTTTAATTGGTGCTTGTGCAGGGCCGTACCCAGGATTTTGGTTCGGCTGGGGAGGAGGGCTCTACCTTTGTATTGGGCTTTTAGGGTTATTATATAACTTTCTACTATACCCACCGTTAAACAAAGAAAATTCCAAGGAACGAGTTAAAACTTAATGAATCCGTGATTTGGAGTGTACTGCGGTTAATACGTCGTATTTATATGAGTTGTCTAATGAATTTGACTGAAAAATCTACAACGTTGGTTGACTAATGGGAGTAATGGGGTGAATTTTTTTTTAGGTAACGATGGCTGATCGTTTGGCTGCTGAACGTGCGTGTAAAGATGCGAATCCTATTATTGACGGACGCAAAGCCAATGTGAATTTAGCTTACCTGGGAGCGAAACCACGAGGCAATGTCCAAGCAAGTAAGCGTACGATATCATGCGATTTAGCAATGAAATGGACCGGATTTTTGAGAGTTTATTTGTTTCCATGTAAAATTGCTAACGTTTATGTGTGAAAACCAAAGATATGTGAAACATAACTCAGACAAGAGCTTAGTTTACTCGCTCCCATTTAGCAAGAGAATGTCCTCGGAAAGCAGGGCAAACTCAAGAAGAGCGGAAGGACGTGTCGTTAATCTTTCGCATTCACATTCTCGAAACCTTACAAACCTGCATCCCTTCAGTTATTTAGAACATTCTTATGGCTTGACTTTTTCATAGGATAACATCAAAGCGTTAGGTCCTTAGCTACTGTGTACTACTAAAAGTGTTACACTTTGGGAAAATATTGTACATTCCGCAACTTGACATGAACGGAATGGTGAGACTGAAACTCGATTTTTCGTTGACAGGTTTTCCATTTGCTGCCTTGAGAGCTGCTGGCTTTCCTGCTCTTCTACCTGGACAGTTTGGGTAAGTGAACTACATACGTTCAGGTCATAAAAATGTTAACGTTAAAAAAACTTCAGTAGTTCGCAAAATAATGCAAGAAGTATTTGAATGGAGGTCTCAATGTAAAAGCTTGTCTAACTTGGTGTTTTTCGGCAGTTGCTAGGCTGACAGAAAGGTATGGTGAAGTTGTAAACTAAGGAAACATCCAAGAAAACACTCAATTTGTCAGTGTTTTCAGCGTTATCATTAGGAAGCGGATGGACTTAATTTGAAAAGGCCCTTAGTTGACTTAAGTAGCCTGCTAACGCCACAGATGCGTCCTTTAGTGCCACTGTCTTCATTTTCATGTTACGTTAAATGTCGGGAAACAAAATGCGCCTTAAATGTCGTACAACATAGGGTGACAGCTAATTATACCCTGCTAACCTTAAATAACATTGACTGCTCCAGCATTAAAGACATACTGACAGGTAGATTTTGCCGGAGACATGGCTCGCTAACTGAAATATTATTAGATAGTTTCACACTAAGCGTAGCTGCGTAAGCAAATTGTTATCCACTCACCTACCCAGAGTGTTACATAACACTAATAAAGGGAATATATATAATAGAAACTTCCGCCTTGTAGGGCACATCAGAAGAAGCAAAAATTAATCGATTAATAAAACCAACTTTCTTGGAACTTTCTGGACATTCTTGCCAAGGTGCATCCCATGTTTCTACTTTCCCCCATTTTTGTAGATTACTTGGCGCGACCCACGAATTTCAGATTCGTTATGTTCGCTTGCCGACATTAGAACACGCTTCTGTAACAAATGTGGCAGAAAGTGTGCGGGAAGAATTTTTTCTTTCAAAAGATTAAGACAGTCCTTGGATAAATAAATCAATGAACAGTTTAAAGTAGCTGTTGTTGCAGCAAATTTCGTGATCTAAATTGCACTTTATTATCATTTTAATATCCTTATTATATTTCACTATATAATTGTAATCCTTGATTTCTTTACGCTCCTTTTATTTCGTGGTCCTAAGTGTTATGTGAGATTTTAAATGTAGCAGTTTCATGTACGCATACTGGCTTCAAAGTTACAGAAATCTGAAGACAAATTTTAGTGTGTTAACGCTTCGTTCTTGGGAGTTCATGCTGTCAGAAACTGTAATAGAAAAGGTACAAGTCACAAGGGGTGATGGTAAAAGACATTTCTTCGAGAAGGCGCAGGAACTGTCACAGTTATTTGCGGGAAGCTCCCCATACGGATACAAACGTCTGCCCAGTGCAAGGCATGTTAGGACAACAACGACAATAGAACGCACGGAAGGGATTAGTGTTGCTCTGTGAAGGCATGAAGTCTTGCGTTTGGAAGCCTTTCGCCCTTGGGGAATCTTTGCGAATCCGTATGACTAATGTGAGGTTCGCTAATTAATAGACACTTACCTAAATAAGATTTGAAATAAATAAGAGAAATGAGAAATAAATAAAAGAGAAAAAAGACAGGCTGACGATGAGAAGATTTGTGAAATAGACAGTATCCCCTTAATAAAATCGGATCTTTTCGTGTGTTCTCTTGCATTCGAGTATACATGTACAATATATGACTAGTATGAGCAAGTATATCTTCCCTCTATAGACGCGTTACGCGAGGTTTGAAATAATTGTTCTTTTTAATTAAAGGACAAGACTAGATACATATACATACCGTGAAATTTTTTCACCTCAATGCCAGATAGTAACGCAGTTCCTGGAACTTGTTTGTATCTTTCAGGCAAACTTGTAAACCTGCTTGTAGACTTCTTTGCTTGCGGTGTACTTTTTTGTTCAGAATTATTTTCGTCTCTTAAAAAAAAGAATAACTTAGCAGGTGTATACAACAGTTTATCAATTTTCGGTTTCCGCATTTGGGTTCCGTAGAATTTGGGTATTGGAAGTTGGACGTTTTAAACAGTGAATGATTGCTTTCGGGGTCTTTTGTAGTGTTAAAAAGAATGTTCTCGTTTCGAGCTGCATTTGGAGGCTTACTCTTTGCAAGATAACGCAATGCCACCCTGTATAAATCCGGTGTGTTTTTTTTCTTGTGTAATAGCACGCACTTTACCAGCCCTCAGCCCCATTTCGCTTTCCTGTGTCTGTGCCCTGTTTTGTGTAAATGCTCCAGCTGTGCGTTCGGGTGGCTGTATGTTCAACGATGCCAGATCGGTGAACGTTTTCCTCTCCAGCACTTTTTTTTTTACTTTTTTATTATTATTTCCTTTCTCGCTATTCCTCTCTTATCTCTCGTTCGTTTTTTCTCAATTATTCTCGCAAAGCTGCGGCAAGGTCATTCCGCGAAACGCAAACGGATAAATAAGATATCGTTAAGGATTTTAATCTCGAGACCTATTTACGATCTTCAAATCTAACGGGAAATAAGGGACGGACTGAAGGGGAGACGCTATGGGGGATGGTGTGACTTGAGGGATACAATACGTATTACTGTACTTTCTAAGACTCAGGCTGAGTCGGCCAAGGATTAGAATGTGTATACATGTAGTTTTCACATAATGTAGGTACTACTGCTTTGGTCTTAACGGTTTCTGGGAACTTGAGCTCTCTACTCGTTGCTGCTATATTTAGAGGCATGAAGTGTCACATGGCTATAATATCGAGACTTTCCTTTTACCCCGGCTCAGGCATGCGCAACTTCACACATGTGTATGAAAACTTCCGTTTTTGTCGGCACCTCAAGGACGATAGCCATAGCTCTTCTTAAGCCGTAGGCATGGACTGTCTGATTTCTGCTAAGAATATTTATTGCTGGGCTTTTTAGAAATTCCGTGTAGCTTAAACTTAAGGTTAAAATTTAATTCAACGTGTTTTCGTAGTTTGGAGTTGCATATTTTTATCGCGTTATATAAAGTTCCCTCGCGCGGACATTGTATGGGAATGCCGTGGGCAGGTCTGGCAATGTAAAAACTGCTGTACAGCTTTTGCAGCGGGAGTAGAAACGTGGGAGGATGATAGCAACGTATTCAAATTTATGTATGCTGTTACTGCAACTCGAACGATTATCTGAACCTAACGTTGATTGGAACGTCGAAACTTGACGTCAAATTAATAAACCCTAATACTGGTCGATTTTGCTATTTTTTCATTAATCGACAATGTCCCAATGACCTGGAAATATTAAGAGGTCAAGTGATGACACATCATCCGATTATTGCTGGGTTTTACACCTGGGGATAATTTTAAGGGCAAAAGCATGTCTGGCTGACCGGGTTGCTGTTCAAGATTTTTTATTGTATTTCAAATAAATTCAGATCAACTTGTAACCGCCTTTAAAATGCAAACTTGTAAATTCCGTCAACTAAAGTCGATTTAAAAAGAAAGTTGTTAAGTCACTTAATTCATTTATTGTATGTTAATTTAAAATGAACATATAAATAAAAATTATGTGTCAAGTAAACGTCAAGGAAGTATAAAAAGAACAAGTCAGGTGAAGAGTGTACTGCCACCCAGGACAAAAATAACGAGCGAAAAGTATGGCAAAATGAGTTATTGTTTTGCAATTTTAATCCAGAAACTTTAAAAATAACTTTTAAGTAATTCAGTTTCCATATGTCAATTGCATCCCAATTAATCCCTTTTCAAGTCAAGTCAATTAAGTTCAAATTTGAGACGAGGACCCAATTTAAGTTCAAGGCAGTCCAAACTAATTAAATTTCAGTCAAACTCACCAAGATGAATTAAAGTTTGCCAAGCTCTGGAGTGTATAAGGGGTAATTATAACTTGCTAATGGGGTGTGGCGGCAACCTGCTACCACCTGGGTAGTACCAGGGAGAGACACGTTTACGTCTCACATTACGAGTAGCTAACCTATATCGTCACGAAATCTATACGTAACATACTTTAGTAGATGTGCCCATGAGTTGTAGCAAAATAATAGTGTTCGAATCATTCGACTTTTTAAAGTAGAAATTACTCTTACTTCTGGACGAGCACTGCACACGGATGGGAACGATTTTACAAATACCTGCTATTGGACACATTTTTTAGTTTACAATTTGCTTACCAATCTATAAACATTCATGAATAAAGATCTGGGATTTTCTGTATTGTCGACTGAAACATTTTTATACCTATCTGGGTTGACAAATGTCGTCTATCAGAGAATTGTCGCAATAAACGCACTTTACAACCTGATGATAAGTATTGCTTTCGTTTTGCTCCAAGGTTAAATTAACGTGCCACTTTCTGACAAGCATACTACGACCAGCATAGCTGGCAATCGTGGCAATAACAAGTTCTAGCAAAAGAATTAAAGAGTTTGGCAAACAAACGCACACATTCGCCCACGCTAGCAATGCATTAGTCGCCAGTCGTTGTTAAGTCGTTCTTCCAGTACCCAAAAAGCAGGACCTGCAGCCAAGAATCTTAACCTAGTATTTTCCATTACGCGGAAGCTCTACATTCCGTTGTTGAGACCAAAAGCTCCGTTAGTGCCTATCTAGCTGCTTCCCAAAACCAAAAAGAAATTAAGGCCAATGCAGTTTATACAACTACTTCAAGGTGAACACTTTAACCCTGGTAATGTAACGAATATTTTGTGGTAGTAAACATACTGTAATAAACAATAGCTGTCGGAGTGTTTCGTAGCGGATTCGTTGGTTTTCAAAAATCATGTACAAATGATGTTGAAAAAGTGTGCGCGTGTTTCTTTGAGTTACGACGATCTTATGAAAAACCACTGCATCCTAAGTTTCAGTGGGTGCTTGGAGAACAGCTGAAGAGAAGAAAGGGTAAACAGAAGCGTTTATCTCATGTTAAACACACTTCCGCGTGCTAATGAATCACGACGTCATGCCAGGGAATTCTGTACCGTCGAAGAAAGCCCGAAGAACGGGTAGAGAGAGATTTCGTAAGAAAGACATGTCTGTCCTCTGGCGCTACGAAGCTCTTAATCCTCCTCCCTTTCTCCCTCCTCCCCCCAAACTTGAACCCGGCTATTTGTGGCAACTGAACAACAGTGCTCGAGATAGACGATTTGCCAGTAATGCTTATTTTTTATTGTTGTTGTTGGGAGTCATCGTCCTTACCGCGTGCCAAAGACTCCAAAAGCGTGTGTAGGTCTGCAGGGGGAAACTAGGACAAAAAAGGAAGACGGCCACACCATTGCGCAGGGAATGTTTGTGGGTGCACTAAGGCGTGCCTACGGCAGAAAAAGAGCGACCACGCGCAAGGGGGCGCTGGTCGGAAGATGCCAAGGGCATTAAAACTGCACGCCTGTCTTACCCGCGGGTGACACCCCCTCAGGGAACGTGGGCAGGATCTAAAGGGGATCTCAACCTAACCGACAAGAAAACTCAAGCTTCCGGGTTGGTAGCCAAATGCAAACTATCCAGTGAATTCCCGTGCAGGAGACTCGGATAGTTCTGAACTGGACAGATTTATGTTTCCTCAAGTTCTTCAAGCTAGCTGGTTGAAGTTACTGGATAGAGCTCAATCCAAATTAAAAGTCATTCCTTGGCAAGAAAATCGGGATACTGTTGTTTCTTTTACATTCGAGGCACCTATCGGACCGAGAGCCTTTTGTACGGGGTGGGGGAAATGTGACAACGCGCAGAACTTGTACTGGACTTGCGTTTAGTACGCGCCCTAGCCAAAGGAATACCCCGTAGTCCAAGTGAGGGAAGTAAGGCGCGCTTCACTGGCTTATGGAAAGCAAGGGAGAGTTCGGGAAATGGCGATTGGGTGGTTGTGTGTCGTTGCAGGTCAGGCGTAATCGAATCGTCCAATGGAAAGTGGCCTAGTGTCACTAGAGGGCTGAATTGCTACCACGGCCGGTATGAAGGATTCAAGTCGTATGTACCAGAATGACCTGCGTAGGTTGATCGGGTTGACCTATTTGACCTTAGCCTGCACGAAAGACTTAATGTCGTTCTTCTAGTCTATGCCTTCATTCATAGAACACACCATATAATCAATATGGCAAGCAGTTAATGTTTTTACTGCTCAACTGATTATCTAGCTGGGTAACCAAAAACGTGTGATTAAGGCACATAGGTTCCGATTAGTAATTAGGACAGTAATCGAGTAAGTCGCGAATAGATCATATTTAGCAATAAAGATTTCAAACCGCTATGGCCAAGTCATTTCTACGAGGTCAGAAAACTGGAGCGTAGGTGTTCTACTGAATTTTTTTTCCATGAAGGGTAGTGAACGTTTGGAGTCGGAGAAGTGAGTCTCTGCTACTTTTAAAACTGCGGACTCAAGGGAATTCAATTCAAATCCGCGACTATTTCTGGAACTTAAATGGATTTAGATCAGTTTTAAACGGAATTATCAAATCAGCACAAATCAATTTGAAAAGAACTGTCGAATCAAGCCAGTTCGAAGCATTAAGAGGATTTCAGAGTAAACATTTATTGAAAAGCAACGCACTGTCAATTGATCCATTTTTTTTCACCTGGTTATTCCTATGAGGAGATGGCAAATAAGCGTACATGACACTTTCAGGGAGATAAGCTCAATTTTGATACATATATTTCTACATAACGTTGTATTAAGTCGAAGTTCCGGAAACTTTCCAAGTCAAGCCTTTTCGCAAGCCAGTTAATTTGCCATGTTGGCTTGAGTTATACCCAGCACTGATGACTTGGTATGTGCATTAGGTTCTTAGATTTGAAGGTATCAGACCATCAACATTTTCGAGGACGGAGGGGTGTGCGGAATACCGGTTAAAAAAGGGTGATTAGGTCACATCGTCGTTGTTGTAGTATGTTGAAACTCTGTATGATTTTGCAAACATTACTTGTAGACAAAAGTTGATGAAGCTTTATATGTACACGAACGCGTGCTTAACGTAAGGCTTAACTCTCGTGCAAAATGTGGATAGCTAATTTAATCTTCTTACGCGCTAGGTAATCCATGTTCATCTACTGAAAAGCGTGTTTGTATGTGCTCAACACGCTGAAAATGACAATGACAACATTTACTCAGTTGGACTAACCTGGAGACGTTTTTTACCCCTTGTAGACAATAAAAGCGGAAACTGATTGGTTGACAGAGTAATCCTAACAAAGTTGTGAATTCTAATATACGTAACAGAAATTTAGTCTGTTTAGAGTTCCCCCCAAAATACTTAAACTAGTGTTCATTCTATTTTGTAACTTTATACGCCCATTCCTGTTGGTTTCGCGTATTCAGAGAATTACTCAAAACCCTTAGTCCCATGCATGTCGGATTAGAAAGACTCCTTCACCGTTATAAATCTACTTGCACGTCTGCCACCTGATGGGAAATATGATACAAAAGAGAACAGTAAACCAGGTAATTGATAGACCATGTGGGGGTCACTTCAGTGAAAAAAAGTTCACGGGAAAGCCCAGTTACTTTTACTGTCCTATGTATGAGCCTATTGTAAATGTTAGAGCGTTACTCATGTACAGTGACCTATTCTTGCCGGTAAAGGAAAAAGAAAGAAGAAGAAAAAAGAACCCAGCGGGCTTTTTAAGCACCCAACGTCCTTTACATAAAAGCAGGGATCAAAAGGTAGTAACGAAAGGGTCAGAAGCTATAAGGCTAATGCCCATCCATAATCATATCGGCGCAGCAGGACGGTAGTGCACAGGTGAGGGAAAAGGCGTAGTGTATATCGTTAGTCGATACATGTTTCATGGGGTGGTTTCCAGAGGTTAGTTGGAGAAATTAGTAGTTCAGTCGCCTCTCCCTGTTCACCAACAGGTGCCATAATACATATGTTACGGTTGGTAGGAAAAGGGAGGGTGGGGTAAAGGGGGGTACACGAGCTAGAATGGTTTGGTGCTAAGGGAGCGAAAGGGTTACTTATTGACTAGCCTTGCATGCAATACTTAGCACGGAAAGTCATTATTCTCTGGTTAGTTCCTGCATGCAAATGTCCCGCATTAACTTACTCCTAGAGTCGCCGGTACTAAAGAGTGTGACTACTCAGGTGAGAAAGGCGACACCTGAAATTCATTGTGGACTGCTATAATTATAGCCCTAATGTTACAGTTGACAAGGAATTTCCTGTGCATTGTATAATACTTCTTTTTATACGAATACCGCTTGGGTAAAATGAAAACTTGGCTCCTGTGCGGATACGGAAGTGAGCCTGATGGCGAGCTCTGGAAAAAGTGAAAGCATACCGGAAATACTGAGATAGAGGATGTAGAGAACTCGAACTGTACGTATAGGCTTGAGCACCAGCACAGTGAGAATCACACACATGTTACACAAGATCTGGAGCAGAAAAGCACATCTCGTTACGGCAGGGCGTCGGTGCTGAGCCGCCGCTAATTTGGGACTATTTCGTTCGATTTCCTCTTTTGCCCCCTCAGTTTTTAGAAGATTCATTTATTGCAATATGAAGCTTACTCCTTGTTATATGAAAGCGTCAATAAATACAAAACTACAAAATAAATTAACATGGAAAATTTAAATCTGGAATGTACCACTATTTTATATGTAATAATAAAAAATGTAATAATAGATTAATATGTAATTTCATTTCATTTACGTGAAGATATATGGATATCATATTTTCTTCATTAAGATTTTCTCAGCAACTCAGCTTTCATTAATATTGTGCAATGGAATTTAATTTTTTATGTTATTTTTGTTTCGTTTTATAGCGTGGCTCCTCATCTGCTGTATCCGTCTCCGTATGTGACACCTCCTGGTTTGGTGCAGATGCCTCAGGCTGCTGTGACACCTTCGGCGGCTAGTTCGGCTGCTGCAGCGTTGGCTTCACAGTTTTATGATTACCCAGCGACGGCTGCTGCAGCTTATGCTTCTCAATTCGGAAGCTTTGATGCCTTTCCGTACAGCGCGGCTGCTGCAGGTGAGGTTACCTCTACGTATTCTATAGTGGAGGAACAATGAAAAAGGAGGCTTGGTTCTACTTTTGTATCTTGTGATTTTCCAGGAGCAGCAAATTATGTGGGACCTGCCTTCACTTATGCTTCACTTCCTCCTGGCCTGCAAAGTTCAGGACCCTTCCCACTGTCGGCGTATTCCAGTCAGCCTACATTGCAAGAGGCCCGTATGCAGTAATGTGAAGAAATGGAATGGTGTCATGAAGGAAGCCTGAAACATTGGGCGACGAAATCCAATCCCTTGATTATATATTGTATCGAAGAAAGAGCCATTTTGTTAATAAGTGAGGGCAGTGTTAATCATGAGACATGTCAGGCAAATGGTGAACGTTGGTGTGTAGGTCGAAAAGAGCAAGTTTTTATGTTGCGAATCCGTGATATGGTTTAAGAATGCTGGAGTCCTTTAGGAAAAGGAACAGATGATTTTTAAAGAACAACAAGAGAATTCCTTGGCTGGTCGTCCAAGGAAACGCGTCCAATCTGTCTATACTGAAACCCACTGCAGAAGATTTTTTTTTATTAGAATCATTTTTGAAATGTCGCCCTTATGATGTTACACAAAAGAAAATTTGTAAGAGAATATGCTAAGAATCCGAAGGAGTTTTATCCAATCAGTGTCCCCTTAGCAATCATTTCACCGTTGGTAAGTCCAGGTGACTTGCCCTCCAGTTCGGATACATCCCCTCTCCACTTTTCTACATAGTAATGAGCCCAAAATGTCGAAAGTCGTGTTTTTGAAACACCGTGAAAATGCTTACATGACGGACTCAGGTTATGATCCTAGTGTTGTGAGACCTGTAGCAGCATTTTTGGAACAGTGGTCGAATCGATTTACCCTGGAAACAGTGCAATGATTTTTCAGATAGGAAAGTATAACTGTCTTTATAATCCGCAAATTGTCCGTCATTGTCTTGCTAGAAACGAAGCATTGCTTAAAAAAAGAATATCTTTTGACCAGCAGCCGACTACACTGTACGTGTAGTGACGTGCGTTTTGGAAAAAATGGAACGTACACGATGAATCATACTGATAATTGAAAAGCCTTAAAAGAAGACCAAAGTTAATCTGAAGCACTGTGCTAAAATGTGGCTGATTCATATTTGTGGTACATCGAGGAAAAATTACTTCAGACCTTTTTGTGTCGATTCGCTAAAGTAACTATAAACCTTGTCCAGTTTCGTACGTCATTTTACTATATAGTTCCCAAAGTTCTAGACAAAAAGATGGTAATGATTCGTTTCACCTTATGCACCTCAAACCTAGCACCCTTCGGTAATATGCAAAGACAATGTCCCATTTCATTTTTAAAAATAATTATTGTAAGTGCCCCTATTCGCTCATTGATACATAGTTCTTGTCAAACGTGTAATAATTCGCATAAATTTTGGAAAAATTGTCGCATTATAGTATAACGTAACAAAGCTTAGCAAAGATGGTAGTCGACTAGTCATCTTGCAGCCACCATTTTTCACCTCATGTATCGTGCAATGTCATCTGTACACACAACAATTCAAATGTTGACCTTTTTCATGATCTTTTATCATAGAAACTCATTGTTGCATACACTTATATGGTACATACAAAGTAGAACTTCCCAGATGTAATTGACTTGTTCAAGATTCACCATTGAAATCCGATGAATACGTGAAAACGCTGCACCATTCCAAAAGGACAGTTTTTTTGCCCCGAATTTCCTCGTAACAGTCCGTTACAATAAGGTGAGGATTGGCAAAACAATGTTAACCAGAACTACGACTATTTCAGCACTGTAATTAACATCAGACAACTACACCTTTTTTTAAACTTCGGATGACTTCAACGGAGTAAGCCAAAAGACTAAATTTAAAACAGCTCATTTGGAAGAGTAAATTCCGGCAAAGTTATCCGCAGTATAAAATCCCAGCTGTTGGAGCCAAACTAGGGATGCCAAAGAGAAACGTCTTTTGTTCGCTGCAAATAATACCAAGGAGGAGCCAGATTGGCAATCCTGACAATTAAGGAACTCACAAATTTAAGCGCCAAGAATCTCACGCGAGCGCCCGTTCTGTAAACGCTCCAAATCCACTAGCTGTCTGTCTCTACCCACTCAACCTTTGAAAAGATTCACTGGCGCAATAGTTCATGCGTGCAAGGAAACATACCAATAAGTCATCTAAACAGTGAAAAGTAATTGTTTCTTCAAACGAGACGGACACGACAGCGTCCCATTTGTGTATGTTGAAATAATAGCATCAGTTAATGTTTGGATTAAAAAAAGGCCAAAAAACTTAATAGGCCAATCTGCAATCTAGACTTGCAAGTTCGGTGTATTTTAGAGTAGTAGCCTGCAATATCATTGGGTACAGCCGTGCACACGGACACATAAGGATTTTGGTTCTGGAGATTTAGTTGCTATATCTTCGCAATCGCCCATAGAAGAATAACATTTCGGGGAGGGAAGACCCAACCCCCTGAGTACGGGGGTGAACGTGCTTCATATTTCGTAACATTTCTTTTTAAGGGAAGCGAAACGCTATGAACGTTGGGTTTGAGATTAAAAAATGCGAGGTCAAAATTTTTGCTCCGTGCACAATACTTATTGATCTCGTTGAAATCAACCTTATATTTCCATGGCATAAGGGTTTGTCGGTTGAACAGATTAATCCGAATAATCAGTATAATTAATATTCTCAGAAAGAAGTGTTGTTGAAGCCCGAAAAATTATGTTTTTCAAATCAACTATGTTTTTGACGGACTTCAAATGCTACACAAATCCGTAAGGTAGAATCCCTTCATTGCTTACTAGGTGGAATTCGCTTGATTGAACAAGTTGAGTTAGATTTTTGTTACACCGTGCTTAGCTTTTGAGCTAGAAAAAAATCTAAAATTTTCAATTAGAGGGCACTTAAAGCTGATAAAGGTCTAGTATGATTTCCTCATGTTAGCTTGCCGCATAACAAATTCATGAAAGATGACGGATAAAAATTAAAGAAGCTTGTTGACTGATGGAAATTGTAGTGCTGCCTTCAATCGAAACGAAATATCTAAGCTCCGTTTAATATGTAAAAGTAGATCTGTTTTACAGATAACACTGTATTTATTGTCCTCATTTGAAATGCACGACGTCACAGTCGTAAGTCCTCGGTATGAATCAACTGGGTAAACTAGTCCGGATTATTCTAACATTGTTCCACCTTCCCCAGTTTCCGGGTCTTCCAAATGCAAATCGTCCAACATTTCTTCCAAGGTAACTTGGGGTAAGTCATCGTCATCCCCAGCCGTGGAATTTTCCACTTTAACAGACATCTTGGCTTTATCGGCATAAATATTGACGTTCTGTCGTACGGTCGGATCTTCTTCCAAATCTTCGAGGAACTCAATGTAATCCCTGAAACGAGTTTGTGTACATATTTTGTATAGTAAGTATGACTGTGATTGACTCCTGGGAAAACTGTACCTGTTAACACTGCCTTTATCGTCGCCTTCAAGGTCTAAATGTTTCAATTTCCATTGGCGCTTACGGTTTCTTACTGATTTGTCAGCATAACATTTTTTCACCAACACCACATCAGATAGCCGATCTTTCGACATCTTCTCAAAATAACTGTCATTGACATTACAGTTAGCCAAGTCCAATCTACACAAGAAATCAGACAGTGAGCATGAAATCCGTTGCGAGTCTCATAGGCTATAATTTGCAAACGGGGAACTTACCCAAGCACGGCATCTCCAGGTTTGAGCAAGTGGCCCAAATGTGTTTTGCAATGAATCGTCTCTTCCGTCATTCCGAGTTCGTTACTACGCACCACCCACGCATCAGCTAACACATGCTAATCCCCAAGAAAAAAATACAGAAATAAGTCATCCATTCGTTCACATTGTCTGACTAAATTTTCACTTTCCCGGAAAAGGGAAAAATAATCAAACGAGTCAACTAATAAATTACACAATATTTTGCAAATCTTATTTTCATACACGGCCACGAAACTTTAAATACCGAACGTTGATGGGTAGCATATTTTCAAAGCAAAAAGGAATATGGAGGCAAACTTACAAAGGCAAATAAATACAGTAATAAAAAAACACGTGTAAGTTTTCCTTTGTTGAGCACCTTTTCAATAACACTAGCAACAACATAGGAGGGAGGATACATCCAAACCAGTTTCATTACCTTATTCGAAATGGCACCTTGTCCCGCAAAGCTACGCTTGTCTTTCTCTCTGACGACGTCAATATCCATCACAGTGTATTCAGTGAGGTGTTTGGAATTGCTGAGTGTTCCGAAAGGCGAACGCCAGAACACTGATGCCGGGAATTCCGCAACTTGAGTGAAAAAATAAATAAATAATAATACAATTGTAATAATGCATTTCACCACCTGGACAAGCTTACTTTGTGCAGAAAAAGGATCAATAAGATGGATTGTAGACGTTACACGACTCACGATGCACAGCTGCCCTATTCCACCTAATTGGTGGGCTAACTTCGGAGGGAGGCAAACGACACAATCCTTGCACGCGGGAACAATTTCCACACTGTCGGGACGATAGTTCGGAGTACGCAATTTAAATGTAATGAACGAATTATCGAAAAGGAAAGTCAATATACCTGTATGTGTATTTGTAATTGTACACATTAGAATGGATGTCTTGCGAAATGAGCATTTTGGACTGTTGGTATTTGCAGGGTACGACCGATTGAAGAAAGTCGACCATCTTTCTGGCGTGTCCTTCAGTAGCGTAAAAGAAATCAATACCCTCATGTACTGGTTTTATGCCCAATGTGTTTTCATGTGCTTTGTGCTTCAGAATAAGCTGCTCCAGGTAATAGAACGTTTTTTTATGATCGGTCTTCTGACGCACTTGTACCTGGGCACAGCGGATTAAGATTTATGGGAGGATACTAACGGAAACCATTCTTTTTACCAATGCCTTCCAGAAGTCCTTGGCTTCGACTCTGTGACAGTCGTCACAAAATTGACCGCTAATCGTGTATTCGACGACAAAAACCTGCTGCAAGATCGCTCCTCCCATTATTTCACCTTGTACTGTCAATTTGACCTAAGACAATTACATTAGGAAACACTGAGTTTACATACGAATGTCAAACCTTGATACGTTTGGAGTGCGGTTCGGTCCATACAAAACTGGCATCAATTAGCCTAACTTTGGTAAGCCCTTTAAGCCGTGATAAACACAGGCCCATAAGCTCTCTGGACTCCAAAGCCGCTTTTATCCACTGCGCCGGGGGCTGCAAATATCTTTCGCAACCTTTACAAAAATACAATGTCGCTTGCTTGGGAATGCCTTCCGTGATGTCAACTTGTGTACGCAAACATGCTACACACATATTGGCCGGATTGGGTTCGATAATAGTTCCACATTGGCAACACAAACTAAAATAAAACTGCGTTAATTCGTTGTTACTGATTTATGACAACTTACATTTTCGCGGTTTCCGTAGGAACCACATACGGTGTATGTTCCATTGTAGTTTCAATGGGTGCCTCTTTAGTAGCAACTTCAATATTTGTGTCCACGATTTCTTTCCACGTGTTTCAATGCAATACACCACCACCCTGCCGTCCGTGTCTTTTACGGTGCGAACGATTTCGTCAGTTGCATGGTTTACTCAACGCATACACCATCTGTTGACGTCTTTAACATACAACACTAGAGAATTAAGCGTATATGCCATCTATCAGAAGACGTTTTTCGAACGTTGAAAGACACTAAACCTATTTGGAACAGCAGAGAATTCAACAAACCGGCCATGAATAAAAAGCTTCACCTTATTGTTGCTGTTGCTGAAAATCTCGGAATCGGTTACCAGGGTAAAATACCATGGCATTTAAAGTAGGTCTACATTTGTTATGTGGTGTCTGTTCAAAAACCGAACCGACATAGTGTTCGCATGTAATGATGTTCGGATGCAATCTCCCATAGGAAAGACATGTCTCTTTTCTCATTCCTGACCAAGACAACCGAAAATCCGGGGAGAAAGAACGCTGTCATAATGGGTAGAAAAACATGGGAATCTATTCCGGAGAAAAACCGGCCATTGCCTGGGAGAATTAATGTAGTTCTCTCCAGAGGAGTACCCGTGTAAATAATTTCATGTCTTCCTTTCCATATTTTCCGCTGCGTTGATATATAAATAAAAAGAAACTTTTTTAGGGTTGGAAATGAAACGCATGTATGTAAAAGCTTGACTGAAGCCCTTACTTTGCTGGATGATCCAGTAATAGCTCCTGAAGTAGAAGACGTGTGGATTATCGGTGGAAGTCAGATCTATAAGGTTAACTATCACTACTTGTCTGAAAAGGACCAGCAGTAGAAGCACGTCTACTAGCTGGCATGATATCGTCTCTGTTGTGTGGTTAATTTATCTGTTGTCAGGATGCTATGGATCACCCAAATTGTCACAGGATTTACAGGACTTTCATAAAAAAACAATACGAGTGCGATGTTTTTATGCCGCCAATTGATACAGACAAGTTTGAGAAGATAAGGTGACATTTACAGAAACAGCTCTATTTGGATTGAACGATTCTATAAATATTGCGTATTAGTGATCCCCGGGTTCCAGAAGAAGAACAGGAAGAAAATGGAATTCATTTCGTGTTTGAAGTATATCAGAAAAAATCCGAAGCAAATTGAAGTCTATTACGCAGGAAATTTGACCGTGGATCTGTTACCGCGCTTTCGTTTGTATCGATATTTTTGCATCTCAAGTTATACTTGATCAACTTTGTAACCATGTTAAAACTTAATTGTAGTTAAGAATTTTTGACTCAGTTGGAGTATAAATAAATAAATATTCGTTTAGCATATCTAGTGTATTTTATTACATTTTATACATCGTGGAGTTTTACACATTTCAAGGTTCACTATCAGGAATCGATACCTTTTAAAGGTTGTCTGATCAGTAGAATCGATATTGTTTATATAAAAAAGAAAAAAGAATTGCATTGTTATTAGCCGATAGTCTGAAACAATGACACGTTTCGGAATATTCTTTTTAGTTTTCTTATGTAAGTAGTTCAATTGATAATGAAAGTTCTAACGTTAAAGCTAAATTGAGTATATTATTCGTACGAAAATTCCACGTAGTACACGGATACTGTTTTGCTTGCAACACGTCTCAACTGAAATCTCATTTTCATTTCACGTCCTCAGGTTTGTTATGTCTTCAAGAGTCGGAAAGTCTTCCTCGTGGTGGACGCGGTGGTGGTAGTGGTGGCGGTCGATCAGGTGGTGGTAAAGGAGGCGGTAAACAGGGTGTACGATATGGTGGCTACCTGTTGGGCGGCGCGATGACGGGTTATGGTAAGAAGTTTATTTTCAGACATTGTTATCGCTAACTTGTTTTGTTTGATTTTTTAGCTGCACACAAAGCTGTGAACACTAGCCAGGGTGGCGGTTTAAATGCTTGGGCAATCGTCGCAATAATTGTAGGTATCGCTATGCTTTTAGCGATTATTTACCACGTGTTAGAATACTTCTGCGTAAACACGGAAGAAAATTGCCCTCCGAGTTCTATGAACTCCTCTGGGAATACGTTATTAATCGAAGACAAAGAAGACATAGAGAAATCCAAGTCACCTCAAAAGGGTCATTATCAAGACAATGTAAAGGGAATGATGGCCAATGGCGGACTAACGTTGCCCCGGACGGATTCTTTCATGAAGAAAGGGGACACCGAGGTTTTCCTGTAAAATGTCGGATTGACCGCAAGTCACGTGAGCTAGGCTTTCATTGCGTGTACGAAAAATGTGTAAGAACACCGCCAGGTCTCAGGGATATCTGCAGATTATCTGTAGCGCTTAAGGATGGGAGAATGCTTTTATACTTTTGCTTTGACTTGTTTGCCTTTCATGGAAGGGACCAATTGTGTTGATACTCTCCTCTTGCTACTTTGTAAGAAAATGAACAGGCGATGTTTTAACAGCCACCAAAAAAAAATTGTAACAAAAATACTATCGTAGTACCATTTCTGCAAGCCAAATACAACCCTTTTGATACTTTGTAAAACGATGCGTTGATGTATTGATGAAGCAAACAAATTACATTAGGATTCCAGTACATCCTAAATGTCCCACATATACAAACTTGTGAATGCCACAAATAATTCCCCCCACACAACACACAATAGCAAACATGCTTACAGTTCGTCTTTCTTGTCCGTGGGCAATTCATCTAAATCAACATCTGAGAGGTCGAGATCTTCTTCTACTTGCAAAACGCCATCTTTTCCGTCCCATTCATCGACGGCCTGAATTTCCGGCAAAGCCGCACCTTTCAAGGGTAAAGTTGACCCGCGCCCGTAAGACAAATCCCTGGAAAATGGAATAGATAGGTTAAGTAATCGCCAACTAGCTTTTCTTCAACATAACTTACCTTAGGAATTCATTGATGCCATCGCGACTAAATGAACCGCGCAATACCACATACTTCATCTTCTTAGGAGACAAAACAGCCATGGCAGGATAGCCAAATCCGCCAAGACCAAGTGCTTCTTCCAAAGCAGGTTGAGCAGTGGCTTCTGTCCACACAAACCTGCATTTTGGAAGGGCCATATTTGAAATCAGAAAGCTGTTTGATACTAACTGAGTTATAAGGCATACCCCCATTGTTTTTTCTTGTATCGTTCACCCATCTCCTTGAGAATATTCAAGTACGAGTTACGGCAGGAGGACTGGCAATCTAAAATGTGAGGAAGAACTGACACCACACACAAAGGACTGTTTTCACAATGGGACTTCATAACATCAGCCGAAGTGAGCTATATGTAAAAAAAATCGTTACACAAAGAACATGAAATGTATAGATCCAAACGTCACCTGCTTCAATTCAGGAGCTGGAACTGAATCAGCAAACTTTTCCACGCCCCAGTTAACGATATCTGATGCCGTGCGACCACCATCGTATTCTTCGGCGTCGGACGAATCCTTAGCTCCAGCTGGGAAGAATTTAATTGTAGGGAATCCTTGAATGCCGTACTGGCTTGTCTACAATGTAATCAAAAGGCTTAAAATACGGTACGGAGGAAGGGAAATCTTCGTGTTTTACTTTAGCTTGGTGGACGGTTGCATCCAATGCACCGAGTTTGACCTTTCCTTTTAATTCTGTAGCAGCTTTGGCCCAATGAGGAGCTAAGCTTTTGCAATGGCCGCACCAGGGCGCATAAAATTCGACAAGCCAAGGCTCTTTAGAATTTAAGACCAACTTGTCGAAATTCGAGTCCGTAAGTTCGATCACATCATCCTAATAGACGACAAAGTTAAACGTTGAGAAGTTCACACTATTTTCAAATATGACAGTTACCTGACCGCCGCTCTTATCTGAACCCGAAGATTTCTTGCCTCCTAATTGAGCTTCTACTTTACTACGAGCCGCCTTCAACGCAGCGTCGACAAAGGCTTGAGCTGTGCGCTGTCCATTGAAATCTTCAGGCTTGTTCTTATTAAGACCGAAAATTTTAATAGTCGGAAAACCTCGAACACCAAACTGTCCGCCCAAAGACTTGTGTTCATCGGCGTTTACAGCTCCAACTTTGACAACTCCTTTTAAGGCAGCCGCGGCTTTCTTATACTCGGGCACAAGACTTTGGCAGTGTCCACACCTGCAAGAAACCGGAAAAATTATGTTGATGACGGCAAATCCTGGGTTTAACCTTGACTAAAACTCACCAAGGTGCATAGAATTCTACAAGCCAAACTTCGTCGCTGTTTGTGACTAATTTGTTGAAGTTTGACGCAGTCAGGTCTACGACACTTGAGCCGGAGTCGTATAACGCGCTTACAGCTGCTACAGATACGGCTAAAACCAGACCTGTAACAATGCCCACACAATTAATTCTCAGCCGTTCGAATGCCATGCACTTGTAATACAAGCGATACAGAACAACACAAAGAAAATTCAAATTGTTCGATTTCGCCACATAAAGTAAGCTATTATAAGTATTACCTGCAAACTTCGCGGCGATCATCCTGGACCGAAACTTCTACGCTCACCAATATCTCGATATGTCTCCACGGGTGGTACTTCGCCGTCTACTTAAGTACAGGAACGTCAAAAACGAAACTTCCTCCACCGCTTACTTAACGCTTCATACGTAAACGCAGCAAATCTCGAAACGCCAAGTACCCGAATGTTTTATTCGTGGAAGGCCTTTATTCGTTGCGGCGAGTGTAGGAAGCCCGCCCAGTTCACACACCCCCTTGGCACGAAAACCCAGCTTGGACTCGTAGCGTTGCGCGGATTCGGACTATCACATGGTCTCGGCATCGGACGGACTTGTGACGTCACGGTCCCAGCTGTTTTCGTGCTAATCGCAGGAATCATGTCTTCTTCAGTGTTAGAGGTAATTAGACATTACCAGAAGAAACTCGAGAAGTATGGAAACGACGAAAAAGTAAGCCATTAATTATTCGAAATTTGTTGGTTTGATTGTTAATCTAGCTAATGTCCCCTTATGATTTGGATTGCGTATCTATGCATGAATACGTTTGACCCTATGACTACCCTTTGCATCTAGGCTTGTGGGTCAAAGGGTAGCAAGTTTTACTATCCTTCTTGTATTCCGTGAGGTTATCCGGGGTGTGTCCATTCGTTTAATTGTCTATTTAATGTCCTTTTTTCCGCAGACCGTAGTGCATTGTTTGTCGAAACTGGATAAGCTGCCTATCAACGTGCAGCATTTACAAGCAACAGGCATAGGCCGGAACATCAATTCTATTCGAAAGACGGAAGGCCAAGTGGGAGAAAAGGCTAGGGCGCTTGTACATAAATGGAAAGCGATTGTAGCCGCCGAAGATCAGAGCTCGGAAGGCGAGCATGCAGAGGAACGTGACGACGAGGATGAAACCAACCACAGTCTTTCCCAAAGTAACTCTCAGTTACAGCCACCGGAAGCGGCATTTAAAAATGTCAGCCCGAAAAACCATAGTGACAAAACTGCAAATCTGGCCAGTCGCTCCACAAATTCAGTGCAAGATAAATCCGTCTCAAAAGAGTCAAAGGACAAAGAGAAACATCGCAAGAGCAGTTCCGAGTCAAAAAGCAAAGATCGACATCAACATCACCATGAAAGTTCCTCGTCCAAACAGTCGCCGTCGTCCCGACATTCGAGTAAATCCAAAAGGCGGAAAGAAGGAGATGTTAGTGAAGAAGACTCTGATTCTGGTGTTACCAACGAATCTGGCGCCAGTTTTGCTCAGGCACTTGGTGGTCTCGACACGGTCGTTCATAGTAAGAAACCTCATAAAGAAAAGAAAAAAGAAGACAAGCATAAAGGAAAAGAAAAAGCCGAAAAGGTGGAGAGACCCAGCACAAGCACAGTAATAACTTGAGGATGTTAGGGATGTGTGTAAACTTGTTTATTTTTCCTTTACCAATCTTATGTAGCAAAGTGTACCGACTAGCCAAATTGACCAGAGCTTAAAACGGAAATTGGATCCGTTAGACTTGGATCTCTCGTCACTCTCAGTTCCTTCTTCATCGTCCACATCATCGTTACCAGTACTTACCACTAACTATCGGCCATTGCCGCGACCTATGGACTGCGTTTCATCTAGTCTAAAAAAACGAGTGAACGATGAAGAAGCACTAGCTAAAGTTATGTCCCAAAAAGGAGCGAGGTATGTTTTCTCTGTTACGTTGGAACTTCGTTATATCTTTGTCTGTTTTGTAGAACAAAAGTCTATTCCGGGGTGAAGTCCAGTGGATTAACTTTCGTTCCGACTCTGTTCGACCTCTGCATGCGAATCTTGCAGGATAACATAGACTGTAAGATGCGCGTTGAGCTTTTAAAAATATTTGTCTTTTAATGTTACTTCGAAATTTGGGGATTTTGCGACCATAGCTTTGGAATATACGGGTGGAGTGCCTTATGATGTCTTGAAACCCGTTTTGGAGCGGGCCACGCCTCTTCAGTTGTTTTGGCTTGAAAATTATAACCCCTACTTACTAGAAGATTCTGACGAGCTGTGGAAGTTTCATTGCGAAAGACAGTTCAAAGGAAGGGAGCGTCAAGAGATGGAAAGTTGGAGAGAACTGTTCTCAGTAGGTTTTAAAAATTTATTTTGAAGATTCTGTACTTACGCTGAATCTTTTCCACCTTATTAGCGTTGTCACGAAGAACAAGAAGCTAGATTGAAGAACTTAACTGCCAATATACAGTCCTCGATGGCTAAAGCCAAACCTGTACGGCAGACCAAGCTGGCCTACGTGGAAAGTGCTGCCAAACCTCCGAGAGGTGTTGCACGAAATCAGGTAGGCACAGTTATTTTTCTTTCGTCGTCCCTCCCCGCGCTTCACTTCTGACTATAGGAAATAAAATATTGTTGTAGATTAAACATGGCACTTCTGCCGCAGCCGCGATGGTAATGCAAAAAACAGCGATGGGCCAGATTAAATCCGCTAGTCGACCGTTTGAATCCGGCGGTATGAGCTCAGCCTCGTCGGGGTCAGCAAACGATCCAGTCGTAGTTCCACCGCCTTCGAGAAGCGGAGGAGGAGGAATCAGGCGAGAAGACAGTGGAAGCGCTATTAGCTCGTCGGGTAAGCTTTTCACGTACAAAAATGTTAAGCTCTTCACCTTCTCATTTGGAAACCTTATTTGTGACGTTGAGCAGCGGCCAAGAAACCTAAAGTGGCGCCATTGATGCAGAAAACGCTCAAGTTCATCAAAAACCGCTACCGTCGGTAGTATCGGTCCGGACTGGCTACAGATTTTTCCCCCCCTGAAAACAAAAACACATCTGCACTTGTGTATTTGCAGTTTACTTTGGTTTTAAACTCTCTTTGGAACGGTAATATATATCTCCTTAGAACACGTAACTAAGATTTCCGAATGTGATTTAAGAGGTGAGATGGCGCCTCGTCAGGGATTGTAATTTTCTTACTCGCAAAAACCGATATGATACAGAACATTGTCTAAACACTTAAGTCGTAAGGAAGACGTGCAGGATGTGTGAAAGAGACAAGAGTATTCTGGCATGTTGTTGTCTTTTTCGGACTGTTTTGTCGAATCGTCCTCTTTCATTTCCCATATACGCACTGTACCGTCTGAGGCTGACGAAGCCAAAGTATTGCTCACTGCTAACCATGTTAGTGACTGGATCGATTCGTAATGACCGCGGAATTCTTTGGCAAGTTTGCCGCCAGCTAAATCCCAAACTCGTACTCGACGATCTTCGCCTATAATCACTCGTTAACAAAAATGTTCAAATTTGCAAAAGAAATAATACCTGCAGAGGCGAGGAATTGACCGGAAGGAGAGAAAGCCACGGCTAACACGGGACCTTTGTGGCCACAGAATAAGCGTACAAGTTTCCCGTCAGCCACAGACCACAGTCTGACTGATTTATCCACAGACCCCGTAGCGATATATGCTCCGTTGGGATGGAATGCCACACACTACGAAATAATTCATAAAAATAAAATAAAAAGAACTGTGGTTTGGTGTAACTCCTATACATACGTCAACATCTTGAGAATGACCGGCAAAAATTCGAAGAGGATAAGTACGTTCAAGAGTCCATAACCGCGCTGTCCTGTCTGCCGAACCAGTCACTGCGAAATTTCCCGTTGCCGGACACAAATCGAGACACCACACACTGTGGGTATGTCCGTAATAGGCAGCCACGTTATGAAAGGAATTTAGGCACCATAGACGCATGGTTTTATCACCACTACAGGATATCAGGTACTCGGCATCTTTTGTAAACTTAAGGTCATAGACCGTTGAGGTGTGACCTGTAAGGCTTACAACTCTCTTTGATTCTTCCGTTTCGCTAAACAAGACAAAGTTTAATGGTAATCATTGTGTTATACGGCTTCGGTACCTCCTGTGGTGGACGGGATGGAACTGTGTAATTCGACATGCACTTTCCAATTTGGAAGGATCGCCGACAGAATCGGGTTGTTTTACTAAGTCGGGCCTAAGGTGGTCAAGGTTCCATAATGCTATTGAAGAGTTGGCCAGACCTGCTGCCAAAAAGCGACTGGGTAAAACATCTCCGCTGCAGGCACTGGAATTAAGAATAGCTGATTTAGTTATAATTTTCGTCGCATTGTTGCAGAGGGAGTTGCAATTGGTCTTACTTCACAGGTTTCGTTTTTAAATTGTAGTTCCGCAGAGTAGGCAAGAAAGGCTGTTCGTGTAAACTCGACACAGCAGTAGAAGTTTGGAGATTGGGATCTTTTTCGGAACTGAATGTTGTTTCGTTCTGGTCTTCCACATGCATGATGCTTTCCTCGTTTTGTGGAAGGCTGAAGTGAATGTTATCATTGACAACCTAATAATGCAAAGAGCTTATACGAATACTCACGGCTTGAGCTTGTTACCTGCAGTAGCACCAGATTACTCTGACGACTCAGAAACGAAGTTAATAAGCTGAAGGTTTTATGGGACAGACTTACTTCGTATTTACTACTCCTGGAAAATGCAACAATGTAAGTAGTCGAAGCAATCAATCGAACATTTTACTTGAAGGGCGAAAGATATGGGTTGAGGGTAAGTTCTGCCTCGCTCCTTACAGCAGAAAGCTCGTCAATAAATGGCTGATATTCACTGTGTCGAAGGAATCCTTGGCCGTGCTTCTTTCGGAATTCGATTTCCACTTGTACTTCTCGGGCAATGATCAACCCAAAGCACAAATGAACAAAAACTGGGAATAGAAGCTTTTCAAGCTCTTCCTTTATGTGTGAGCTTTGTTGTTCGCACCACACTTTTAACCTTCAAAAGTAATTAAATGATATAATATCCCTCCATGAAGCGCATAACTAATTAGCGTTACCGTTGGAATTGTTCATCAAAACTCTGCGGATCGACGTGCAAGCAACCATATGAAATCAGGTTCTTTTGGCTAGCTTCGTTTGCAAGATTCTGTGCCCTTACCATGGACTCCAACTCTTGTGCCCGACTTTTTCGCGACAGTTTTGGCTGCAATGCTTCCTTTATAAATTATATAAGAATAAAGTTACGAACAATCTCATTATATAAATTTAGTTTACTGAATAATTCCGCCTATGCAAATACGACTCAATCACATTCGATATTTGTTCCGTCTTGCTCCGTTTCATGGCAAGTGATTTCCTTTCTGCTATCTATTTGGATGATTCAACGAATAAATAAACAAAGAGTAAATGTATGTATTTACGTTATGCGAAAGAACGGCCCTATCGGACAGACTTTAGGTGTCCAGTTCAAATTTGGTCTTAAATATTCACCGTTAGATGGCTAGGTTTACAAAACAGGTTCGAATATCTCTATTTAGGTGGTTACTTGCTTTTCGAAAAATCGCACGTGAAAGAAAATCGCCTATGTCGAGTGCTAATTAAGCGAGTAATAGATAAGAACGTGTTCGTAATTTTACAGAAGCTTGTTATTAATTATGTGATAAAAAGCTGACATTTTTCCCCTATAACATAACATACAGGCATCTTCTAGACCACCTTTCCCGTTACTTGGGTTGTGCTTCGTACCACAAGCCAAGAAGTATCTTTCAACAGACATTTTATGTACTATGCTGAGAAGAAAAGTGTATTTATTTTAAGCCTTTTCAGGCTAGAACTAGTATTCTAAATCAATGCGAGGTTATTAACTTAGGGTTATTAAAACACCGGTCTTATTAACCCTGATCATGGGATCATTATGCTATGTATATTGCAGTATATTACTTTAATAATATGAAATACTAAAAGACAAAGTGAGTTCGATAAAATCAAGAAAATTGGACAAAGATAATTCAAATGCTCAGGAAGTCTGTATTTTTAATACTGTACAGTACGTTGGCAGATATAGAGGCTTGCAGAAATTTCGCTTGAGCCTTGTGAGATAATAAAAAGGACTCTATTCTTATGGGAAGTGAATCCCAATGAATACACTATGCTTAGCTTTATACTCTCATAATTTTCTTCTCTGTCTCCAAATTTTATCTTCTCACCAATTGAATGAGAATCCAATTAAAATTGCTAAAGTTACTCGCTAAGTTCACTGCTGCCACCTATCGCTATCTATGAAACATAAGCTTTTCCACGGGCAAGCTTGGAACTCGAAAAGTTTGTATAGGCGTTTGTATTTATGCTTCGGTGTTTGAAATAACGCCGTGTGAAAAAGACTTGTTTTCCTGAAAATATTTTTTATTATTGACGGATAACCATGACTTCCTCTGTATCCCTCAGTACTTATAGAGACCAGCATTTTAAGGTACGTAAAAAGGCCTCATGTCTTGTGGGAAAGAATCTTAATTTGTTTCAAAACTTACAGGGTTCAAGAGCTGAACAAGAATCTTTGTTGCGAAAAACTTGCACACTTTACGTTGGAAACCTGTCGTTTTACACAACCGAGGAACAAATTTACGAACTGTTTGGAAAATGTGGAGATATCAAGGTACCGTCTTATTCTTTAGTTAATACGAGCAAAAGTATGGTAGTAGTAATATTGCTAGCAGCGTGTGGTTATGGGCCTGGATAAAAATATGAGGACGCCTTGTGGGTTTTGCTTTGTCGAGTACTACCTCAGAAGTGAAGCAGAAGAAGCTATGAGGTACGTTAATGGAACACGACTGGATGATCGTATTATTCGTACCGATTGGGATGCTGGGTTTGTCGAAGGACGACAGTACGGACGTGGGAAAAGCGGTGGACAGGTATTTAATTGTTTCGTTACTGTTTAAAAATGCATAATGATTTACTATTGAAGGTACGAGACGAGTATCGCACCGACTTTGACAACGGGCGAGGAGGCTGGGGGAAAATAATTCATCCAAAGACGGGTTCATCTTTGGAGGGTTCAAGTAATCCGACGCGGTGAAAAATGTGACAAAATACCGCTAAGTTTTTTAAAATATGAATGAGTTTTCCGTGGAACAATAATACATTTGATTCGAAATTTTTTTTTCCTTAATTTTTTCCATTTTTTGGCGTTCATCAGATAATTATGTGCTCTTGGTCGAACACTGTTCCGTAGCTGAGGAGGAAATACTACAGTCAGTACTGCATACAATCTTCATTTCTGGAGAGATCAGTGCTCTTCTACCGTATTTTTGACCTTCTGATGTGCATATTGGGAAAGAAGGATGGAACTTTCCGTTGTACTGGGGGTTTCTTTACTTCTGGGATTATATTTTGGAAACTATTTCGGTAATCGCTTGTAAAGATGTTTCGAAGTTGTCGTTCGCTAAAAATAGTAGTAAAAACTTTGAGGGTTGAAATGTTGGAAGATATTCTTCGAAAAAATATCGATTGGGCAAATTATCAACAAATACAGGCTCTACTATAATAATATAGGCTATATTTGCACAGAAAATTATTTTCCAAGTTTCTACAATTTACAGTATGTCAAACTGAATTTACTGAATTGTAGTGATTTTTTTTATTTTAATGAATTGGTTGGCCGCTTATTCAGTTTCGTGGCCGTCGTTGGCTTACGCATTTGACAGCCTTAGCATGGGGCCGTGCGGCTACGCCTCAAAAGAGCCCAAACATCAAAAGAGCCCACCTGGCACAAAAGAGCCCAGTTGCAAAAGAGCCCAGATTTCGTGCGACTGATAGCGAGTTCCATTGGCTGCACTGGTGCGGTCTTTTTGCAAGCATGGAGTGCGACAGCGTTTCTGGGAATTCTCGTGCCAGTGCAAGAACAGTCTAGCGTTCCATTGACAAGGTGCGCACGGAAAAGTGCAAAACAAGGCAACTTTTGCCGCACCCACTTTTTTGGCAGTGCGACGGTTTCGGTCACAGAGGTATACAGAGAGAGCATTCAGCCTCTTCCTTATGGACCTTTTGTGGCCAGTTTCGAAAGCCCCAGGCTAGTCCCAAGAGAGGAAGGGGTGGGCGAATACTGCTGACCGACGCCTTTCTCGCAGCGGGAAACCTGAAAATTTGATTCTGTACGCTGGACCAGTGTTGACCCTCTTTCTTCCAGCCAATCAGCTCGTTGGCTCCACTTCCGCTCATCGGATCCACTTTTCAACTCCTTCTTTTCCATTCTTTTCTTGGCCACAACCTTTTAACACGGGATGTTCTCTCTGTATACCTCTGTGGTTTCGGTGCACATTCGTTTGGCGCCAATATGAATTCTGAAGATTAACAGAAGCAACACTGGTGCGCACTGCGTTCCTGAAACACGCCGATACACTGTGCTTTAAAAACTTCAGTTTATCAAACACACTGTATTGTGTTGTGTTTCAAAAATTCAGTGCGCACCAGTTGTGCCAGTGGAAAGCGCCATCAGTTAGTTCCCAGCTGCAAACAGTTGGGTTCTTTTGCAACTGGGTTCTTTTGTGCCAGGTGGGCTCTTTTGAGGCGCAGCCGGGCCGTGCTACTTACGGCGATTTCCATTGGCAACACCGGTGCGCACTGGATTTTTGAAACACAGCGATATAGTATGCTTCGAAAACTCAGTTTTTCAAACAAGCCGTATCGGTGTATTTAAAAACTCGGTGCGCACCAGTGTTGCCAATGGAAGCCGCCATTATACTGCTGATAAGAATAGGCTGGGTAAGTTCTCACTGTCTGTTGCTATGATACGACACTGTAAACAAAGAAATTTTTGTTATTGTCGCTCACATCCTTAGGACATTTGGATTTCAAGAGAAACGTAGCATTCACTATACACGGATTATCAAAGGAATGATAAATGGCTTTATGGCAATAATTCTTCCACTTATCGAGGTATTGATTTTGTCACTGTATAATAGAATACATCGTATGTGACCTTTTTAGTACTCGGTATTCGGCGTTTCAGCCAAATCAACTTTCAGGGTGACCTTTTCCAAGCGGGAATATATGAAAGTTAGAAATACCCAACATGCAAAACAGCAGCCAAGTACTCGGTGATCGTGTGTGGGAAATGGGTGAATTCCACAAACCCTTAGCCTTCAATTTGACCGAAGATTGGAAGAAGTTCACCAGTGATTCCAACTTTGTCTGGCTCTTAATCTCGCTGTTAACGGGAATAGCTTGGTTCATATACATTACCTTTTACCATTCCCGAGTATTTGGGCAACTCTTAACCAAAGCCCTGAACAAGTTTATTGGGCATGGGTACATTCATATTGGTAATAACTTCTTTTGAAATATCGTAAACCGTAATCAATTTTCCCTTCTTTTTGTCGTTGTAAAAATAAAGGTTCCGTCTCGTGGAATGCCATAGCTGGGAAAGTTATGTTTCGAGATGTGGCATTTATTACGGAAGATTTTTCCTTGCGTGTCCAAGATGGCTGGCTTATCTTTAGATGGTGGCGTTCGTACGTGCCCAAGGATATTTCCGAAGGTGAAACATTGTCGCTTTTCTCAGAGTTTAGCTAGTTACAGTCGTGGGCTTATCACGCAGATTTATCGCATTCTGATACCCGGCTGTCAGTACTCGTGAACGGCCTCGAACTTCATGTTTATAATCGGTCAGAGTTGTATAGCAACCTCGAAAAAATTTTCGGCTTAGAACCATCCATTGTACGGCGTCCTGACTACGCCGCTTCCGAGCAGAAGAAAGGTAAAGCTGGCGCGCTTCTTGAAGATGACGTGACAGGTCGGTCCATCGGTGAAAAGGAACAGTCTTGGGTATGGGGTCGTGCATGGCGTGACCTAATCCCGGTCATCAAAGTGGACTTGTGCTGCGTAACTACTTGAGGCCTCTGTCTTTGTATTCGATTAACTTATTTTTATTGTTAAAGAGTCGGATCGTGTTTGGCAACCGCTTAGTTCCTACTTCATTATCCTTAACTGCCGAAGAACTTCATTTTATGTACTCAACCAAAGCAGCCGTGTCGAAATTGGATCATTTTATGCACATAGTAAAAGGCCGAGCTGAAAATTTTAAGGTTGGCTTAGAATTGTCTAGAAAACACATATATTGAACATATAATTTTTTATATTTTTGTATATTGTATTTATGTGATTTTTATTACAGGTACTCTTGTCCCCCAGTCCCAAATATGTCGGTTCTTTGGACGAACCTCCTCGTTTTATGGGAGAAGGTTTTGTTATCTTATCATCAAATAATGTCGAGTGCTATTACTACATGGATGAGCCGGGACTGGTCCCCGAAATTCCTGAAATGGTGGTACTAGCAAACGGAGATGTAGTTGAAGCTAATCCCCCAGTATGGGGCATTGACATAAAAGTAACCAAATGCAAATATGTGAAGGGAAATTTGACTAACGGGAGTTGCATTTTTTTAGTGTGGGAAAGGGACAGATTTTAGTTACGGTCCGTGGGCTGACAGGCAGCGTGAACAACTTTTCAAATTTTTTTATCCCCAATCCTATCAGGATCAACAGGTAATGTATAAAAAAAAATATTTCCTAGTTGATGTGTAATGCACCCTTGTTGTTCTAGGTCACACCCCCGCCGCGACCGGGAGAAAAGCGAGCGGTGCAGAGTTTTGATATTCGACTTAGTACCTTAGGAGAAGCTACTATCGATATCTTGTTTTCCAAAAACAAAGTCTGTCTCGACTTCCGTTTATCTTACCCATCTTTTCTAATAAACTTCGTTAGGAAACGAACGCTGTGCATATTAACATCGGAGCTGGTTCGTACTTGGAAATTACGATCCCTTGGGTCGTCGCATCAGAAGGGTGCACCAACAAGATTACGGGTCAGCTCCTTCATTTAGATGCGTCCACAAGCCTCCAGGTGGAAACGTTCATTCGTTCCTCAACTTCTTATTAAATAGTTTTTTTTACGAACTTGTAGTACCGATCACTTCTCGAAGCAGAAACCTTGGAATATAGTGTATCGGTCAGTTACCCGTTAGCGTGGAACAGCCATCAAGACTGGGCTGTTAATTTCACTGGTTGTAAAGCGACTGCCCATATAATTTACGAGCATCGTTTCTTCTTTCAAGGTAGACTAGTAGAATTCTGGTTAGTGTTTTATGTGTTTGTGTTTTCTTCCAGATATGATGGATGACTGGGCCAGCCGAAATTCTTCCGATCTTTTACATTTCATTCCTTACAGTTGTCATCTTGGTCTCCTTTTAAAGGAGTTTGAAATTGTGACGGTCGTTAACGAGTATAATTGGATTGACTGCTCGTCGCAAAATCAAGAAAACTGTAAGTATTAGAATAATTCGTTCATTCTGTAGCTAATTTATGGCACCTTGTAGTTTATACAGCTTTTTCGGGTGATTTGTTCGATTTGTCGTTCAAGCTTCCTTTCGACGATTTCTTACCACCCACAGTCCTAGTCAAATTTTGGATTCAGGTGCGTAATACGGGGGAAAAAAATCAAATTATATATATAAAATTTCTTTCATTGGCAGGGTGAGGTAGTAGATATGTCAGTATTTGTACCGAATGTCTCAAGCAGTCGGTCGACGTTATTAGCATTACAAGCCGAGTCACGTATCCTTGGAAGGGACGGCAATATTTACCCTGTTTCCCAGATTGGAATGAAGAAGTGGAGAAATTTCGCCAAACTTACGTAACAAAACGACGCTGATCATTGGCTTGCTTAATAATCATCTCTTTACTTCGTTTCTACAGAGAAGGTTGGGCTTTATGCATAACAGTACCCATAGTGGCCCTCAGTATAGATTTTACATATCACCCAATATATGGGCCTGGTCCGAGACCCCAAGCAGGAATTCCGACCCCTGAAAGAGAGGAAAGTATGCTAACACCCTTTCGGTTACCTGGTATCAAGGCACCTTCTTCGACAAAGCAGGTATTATCATAGAATAGCGTTTATTAAATCGTGATAATGATTGTGGTCGTGTTAACCTCATGGATCTTATGTTTCAAGGGATCTAACGACTTGTTTGACCTTACATCACTGGAAGACGACACAGTAGTTGTAGAGCTGGAAGTGGGTCCCTCGGAAATCTACTTGTATGGCGTAGTGTTGAAAGTTCTTTTAGCCTTGAAAGTAGGTTTCCTTTAGCGCCTCTATGTTCCCTCTTAATGATGTGGTCTGATTAGGAAAATATATTTGGAGAAGATCAGCGGTTTGTGGATATGGATCCTTGTCAAACCTCTTTGGATGCTCAGAATTCAACGCTCCGGAGTGTCGACGAGATTTATCAAATCTCTACAAGTGTAGAACAAGAAAAAGACCCACGGTGGTACCGCCCTCTGAAAGTGATTGTTACCGTCACTATGCATGACATACAAGCGCATCTTCTAAAAGTACGATTACAAATTGTTTAATAGTTTTGTTTCAATTACGGTTGACTGTTATCTGGTAACTCGTTTCAGCATTGTGGAGCGGAAGATACAACTTGCCCCACACTTGCATTGGAAAGGTTTGGCTTTGAAATGCATAAAACCTTTTTGGAAACTCGGTTGCAGTTATTGCTATCCCCGTTACTTTACAAGTGTCAGGACAGCACACCTCGGCGCAGTGAAGATCTTACCTTAAAGAACGGTTTCGCGTTACTTTCAGGGCTTCAAGTATGATATTTTCTTTTAAAAAATCCAAATAAAATAAATTTGTGATTATTATCAGTTGCCTTAATTTTTTTCCACATTTGATCAGTCTTGCAATAGGAACAAGCCATAATTTAAAAAGATTGTCTCAGTTTAAAGAATCTTCATGAGAGCACTTTTTCCAATTTTTTCTCCCTTTCCCAACATTAGTTCCGAGGACATGCAATGTTCAGCCATGAGGGACGGCTACCTGAAGAAGAAACCTTAGAATACGGCTGGCTTATGGAACTTATTATTGGACAGTTCAGCGGTCGTTTAACCCTGCCCCAAGTAAAGATTCCATTTATCTTTAGCTCAGCATTCCGAAATTTAATGAGTTTGTACGTTCATAGATTCAACAAACTATTGCCGTTCTTGACTCATTCTTGTTACTGGCCGAAGATCTACCGAATCAATTCTACAGCCCCAAGCCGTTGCCACCATGCCACCACGGAGCTCCACAGTCGACGTGCGTCCTTTCGTTCCCACAGGCACCGTGTCCGCAAAGTGAACAGCTTAAGTACAAAATGACGCGGATCCTCGTAGACGGCGTGGATCTTAAGATCGTAGAATCAGGAACCAGTCTCGTACTCAAAGTAATTAATTTCCTCTCATAAAGTTTGCCTCTACAGCGTTCCGTCTTCCAGGTTCACCCGTTAAAGGCCGCTTTCTGCAACTTACACGGCCCGCATGGACACGGAGGCCTGTCTCTCTTCGCCAAGGGCATTAACTTACGGCAGTACCTGCGTTTGGAATCACCGCGACTTCGAGCGGAGGATCAGTACCTACCACACGTCGATGATCTCGATCACACGCTCTCAACCGGTGGGACGAGTAGAGCCACGTCACCGAGAGAGAACCTGACTTTTAGCAAGGAAAGTACGAAGCTGCCGAAGAAAAACGGTGCAACGCAGCCAACAAGCTCGTGGCTCGAGGTGGGAGCGGTTGATGCCGAACAGCTGATTTTGGACTTGGCTATAAGTGACCAGTCTCCCCATCCAGACCTACATCAGTTGCAACATTCGTAAGTGTTGAAATCCCAGCAAGCGTTAAAAAATTTCGGTTGAATCTATCCAATGAAAAAAAAAATGATAACAATAAAAAAAAATCCTTAACCCGACAGTTCTCACCCATAAACGTGCTCACTAACTTTCAGGTGGCTGCAGAAACACGACAAGAAAACGAAACGCCTCTGGTTCATCTGGAACGAACAAGAATTGCAAGCTTCCGAGGCCAAGCCTACACGGTGTGGCTGCTTAGGGGGCTGCGCTTTCTTCGGCAAGAACGACAATGGCCTCCACTTTCTGTCCAAACCGACTGTCATGTCGAGGCTGAATATTGGTTCTCAGTATGCCGTCTTCCGTGTCACCGGCCCCGGCGAGGATCCTGGTTACGGTCAGAGTATTTTACACGAACAGCGCCTGGTGTTTGATGTATTCACCAATCAAGCGCGAGCCATGCCCACGTCGCCTGGCAACGGTGTCCGCAGTAGCCAGCGCACGTCAATTCACCCAAGTTGTTGTAGCAGCAACAGCTTCTCACGGCCGTCTTCGTCGACTATAGAAGAGCGCTTGTTATTATCCAACCCAGCGTCTCTCGGAGATCCGTCAACCAATGGTAGCGAAACGGGACATTCTATCATAGTCAATCCTGTTACCCAACAGGTGTCGCCGCATTCGAGCTCGTCCTTGGACAACGACTCTCTGCACGACTTTAGCGACGATGTTCCGTTATTGCCGGATCGCAGCGAAGAAATTCAGCGAAGCTTTTCCCTAACGGAAGCTGCCCAGGCTCGATCCAAGCCCCGGGGCTTCAGTTTGGGCCTGTTGAGCAAGAAAGCTGCTCAATCCACGCCCCTACTGACGTTAACGAGTTCCGGAAAGAACAGTAAATCCAATGGAGCGTCTATGCCGGATTTATTCGGAACGTCACCCAAGAAAACTTTTTCCAGATTGAGTTCGCAAGTTAGCAATGGCATGTCAGAATCCTTTTACTCGGCAGCTGAAGAAGACGAAGAAGAAGAAGAGGGCGATACCTTCTTGACAGCCAGCAAAGGTGGAGAAAGCTTGGGTCGTTTATCTCAGCCCGCCGAGTCTCTTGCAGGTCGAGGCGTGCAACCGTCACCTTCGAAAGTATCGTGGGACGAAGGTGACGAAAGTTCACGAATGTCGCTCGACAGTGACGAAAGCACGCTGGCGCCCTCACCGTCTTCTGTGTCTTTCGCGTCAGCGGTGTCTTCGCCGCCGGATTTCTCTCTCGTGGACTTGCACGCGCAAACCCATCGCCCCATCAGCGAGTCCCCTCTACTAATGGGCTCTTACAGCCGTTGCTTAAGCCACGCCTCCTGTCAGCGTTGGTCGACGAGCCCATCTTATCCGGCCCATATTTTTTACGAACCGAACCCTGGCCCCCATTTTCAAGTAGTTTCCGAAGGCTTCACATCTTTCAGACTCACCGACCAAGAAACGCCCCATGTCGCCACGGCGTCATCCTACTCCAAAGTCACGCCCCCGACCTTTGGGAAAGCATGGGAGGGCAGTGGCTCCCAGAGAGGTCCGAAGTTGAACGAAAGCACCGACAGTGAAATCAAGTTTACTTATCCGTCCATTCCGGGGAGCTCGAACATTGTTGTGAAGTTGGATGGCCCGCTTCATGTAATGCTGTGTCCCCTGGCTCTCGAGTCCCTGCAAATGATGCTGGAAGCCTTGACGCCAGCTTTGACCAACTTGCATCCGTTGACGGTCGTCACGCGCTTACAACACCAGTGCGTCAGTTTTGTCTTGCAAAGAAATCCGTTGTTGCGGATGAAATCGGCGGAGCTAAGCCTCAAAGCTAAAGAGGGTAGAGAACTGACCCAAGCTGTTGTGGAACAAACCTACGCCGACCAATGGCGCATGTCCTGCACAGTACCCAACATCCATTTCTGCTTTCTCCAAGTGGGAATCGTCGAAGAAGTTATTTCTTTCTCAGCCTTGGACCATCCCCGGGACTTGCTCTGTGTGGCACTTCTGGCCGTAAGCCTGCAAGATTTGTTAATTCAAGCAGAGGGCGAAAAGACGAGCCTTCATCAAGTACATGCCGCCAGAACCCCGCCTGACATTGGACCGGCCAAGGGCAAACGGTCGTCTAATACATTTAAAGCATTGGGGCCGAGTGGCGAGACGCTTTTCGTAGAGTCTTCGTCAGCGGGTGGCGAGCAAAGCCTGGTTTCCGCTAAGTTAGGTATGCTATAGTCATTTGCGTAAATGATGCCCTGCGGATTTGGATCTATACTCAAGAAATCTGTTTCATATTTTATTTCATTTTTAATTAATTTCTGTATTTTTGTTTTATATTTTTGTTTATTTTTATTTCGATTTCATTAAATTCTTAAGCTCGTTTTTATACCCTTTTTATTTATTTTTACTTCGATTTCATTAAATTCTCAAGCTCGTTTTTATACCCTTTTTATTTACCTTTATTTCCTTTTTATTTTGCTTTTATTTCCTTTTTATTTATTTTTATTTCGTTTTCATTTATTTTTTGTTTCCTTTTTTATTTCGTTTTCGTTCATCTTTTGTATTCTTTTTATTTCCTTATTCATTTGTTTTACATTGTTATGTTTTTTTTTAATTCTTTCCAGGACGGGTACATGTGCAGCTACGTAGGCTTTGGGACGACAATGTCTTTCCCTCAGGAGCCGTCGTCACCGCTATCCCTGCAGTCTGTTCGAAAGTCAGTTTTCAGCTGAAGCCAGCAGTGGGCTTAGCGACCGACCTTAGAACGCCTTCGACTGGTCAGTCTTCATTGCAAAGTGGCACTGAAACGAAAAGTCGCGACCAGCAATCCAAAGTACAGCGGTCGGCGTCGACGAACGCCTCACCTGTGTTTTTCCCGCCGTTGGACACCACCGAGAGAACTAGCCAGTTAGGCATTATTATGTTTGAATGCGGCACGGAGCACGTCAACTTGAATTTGGTCAAGAAAACAGCAGGAATGGACGTGGTGGATAAGGAGGGGCTCGGTAATCAGACCCAAACGGATGATTACGACCGAGGAGAGCGACGTTCTAAGAGCACGACAATTGATGCTCGACTTTTGACTCCCGCGGGATGCAATCAAACTTCGGATAATTGTGGCAGTGGTTTTTACTTGGGTATTTTTCTAATACTCTTTAAATATTCCGGTTTACTGGATTTTCTTTAATAATCTGTAAAACTAGGTGAGGAGGACGAAAGTAAACAAGACCCATATTCTGGTATGTCTACCACATGGGCCAAGAAAGAGGACCAGGCGTCCGTTGCGCTGCAGTTCAAAACCTTTTGGTTCAGTTTCGCAGCCCCACCTCGTAGTCCCATCACTAGGCGCATAGATTATACAAGGTACAAATGAGTTTTAAGATTTTCTCTCTTGTTTTACTTTCTGGGCCGTCTAGTATGTAATCGTCGTTAGGGACCAGCTACAAAAGCTGAATAAAATCAATACAGTGAATTTTATTTCAGTTCGGTGAACTAAAAAACTTCACTCAAAAGAACCAAGAAAGTTCACTGCAATTCACCTGGAAAAGTCCAAGCCTAGTGAAATACTACTAAACTAATTGAATCGTGAAATACTATTTATTTGACGTGGATTATATAAATTATAAACTCAAGTAGACTTCAAAACAGTTCAGTGGATTTGGAAAGAATGACTTCACTTTTTTTTCGAACCGTTTTTCTCGAACTCTAAAAGTTTTCCGAACTTCGTTATGTTACGACGTGAAGATGTATCGACATTGAGCTTATCTTCCGCTGTTGTCGCGTGTGCTCACTCATTCTCTTCTCTTGGGAATGAAGTTGGAAAAACTGAAGATTTAGACGTTAGCTTGCTTTTCATTGACTTGAATTGACGTCATTTTTTATATCTGCATTGACATGACAAGCGTTTTCTTTTCACATTGATTCCTATTGACCAGAAATATTAACTCTCCGAATCGCTTTGATCTGTCTCGATTTGGAAGCATTTCTTTCCAAATGGATTTAAATTTGGCTTGGAAATGCTACATTTCTAATTTTTGAATTCAACCAACTTCAAAAAATAATTCTGAATTTGAATTTGAGTTGACGCGCATTTCTCCTTGAGTTTTTCCATATGTACTGGCTAGTATGAGCGAAGTTAATTCTTTTGACCATTTTTGCGATTCTGTGCAACAGGCTAGATTGGAATTTATTGAGCACGGCCACGCCCGCCATCCGTGCTTGGCTGAGTGCAGGTGATCGTCTTTACATTGCTGCCAAACACACTATAGACGCTGCCAAAATCCGGTCTCTCGCCGTAGTTTGTGCTTTAATGGCTGAAGGCTTGGAAGCACAACAGTTACACTTGCCAGTTAAGAGGCGCTATGGTTGTCTGTCTCCCTTTGCGCGCAGTTTGCAACAAGATCCTTCGTGCCAGCTGACTTTCTTGCTTCATAAACTGGTTCTGGAATCAGACAAAAACTTACTAGCGGAGAGTTTGCAAAGCGGCGTTTTGCCCCCGATCTCCTTGTTACAGCAGGTATGTTTCCTTCCAGAAGGGAAATATGTTTCAACTTATGTCCGCTAATGTTCTATTAAAACGATTTTTCGTGTCTTGTTTAGGGAGTTGTAGTCCTAAGTCGCCAGTGGAAGAACACACTATACACGCCAGTGCTTTTGGATAACTTGGCTGCGAAACCCTCACCTCTCCATCCGCGGGCCCATACGGAATCGAATGCCACTGCGCCGCCAGTAGCAGATCCTAGTCTAGCACAACGCGCACGCAAAGCGTCGGCTAGCGTCATTGGCAGCCAAGACAGTCTCTTAGGGTCTATACCGTCGCCACCGTATTCGGGTAATTTCGCCCCTCCGCCCCAGCGGCCTCCGTCCTTGTCCAACGTGTCCCCATCCGGACGTTTCAAGCAATGGCCCATAAGTCCTAGTGCGGGCAGCTCCTCAGATCGAATGACGCTGTCAAACTTGACCTTACAACCAACACTCAGCAGTCCTTCAGCTCCTGTAGCGGCGACTATTGGCACCACTGCAGCTGGTGGGGTGGTGTTGGCTGAAGTGGGAATAAGCTCACCTGACGGATCAGCTGGCAATAAAATAACCGCCTTGCAGGCCGAAGAAGACTTGTACAGTTGGATGGTGCGACAGCAAGAGTCGGCCCGGAAGGAAGAAGCGGAAAAAGCAGCGTTGGTCAGCTTAGAAGTGCCGGAGCCCGCTTACAAGGCCTCGCCCAGCCGAGCCACGTGGCAAACGCTGCGCAGCAGCCCCTTAACAGACGTCTACGTCATCTTTGCGCCCTTACTGACAAGTCTGAACGTGGCCTCCAAGAAAGAGGTCTTACGACAAGAGGATGACTGGGCCGGTGATTGGTTGAGTCAAAGCGACTCGGCCTCGGTTCTAGCGCGGGCAGATGAGTTACGCGTAGAAATTTTTGAAAGTGAGCAAGCTCATGTAACGAAGAAGGGCAGAGTTACTGGACAGCCAGGCAAATTCACCCTACACATTCCCCCGGAAGTCCCGGCGTTCTTATGCGAAAAGATTGCACTGGAGTTGGACATCCGCCAGGTTCCGACAGGGACCGGCTCTGACACTGTCCTGCAACCACGAGTGGAGAGAGGACTGAAGAAATCCAAAATGAGCACCATGCTGAACTTTAGCATCTCGGTGGGCTATATAGCGCAGCAAGTGAACATGCCCTTGTTGCGTCTCTTGCACCAAATTACCAGCGTGTACATCAACGTCAAAGAAACACAGAGCCAGTTGCGGGAACACAGACCCGACACGAAAATCGTGACGCGAGTGCCGTCAATGCCCAACAGTGTCGACGGCTTTTCGCGGGAAGAAATTGGCAGCGCTAGTACGGAATGCCGAATGTCAGCTACCCCAGGAGAGCTCAGCGTTCAACCACACCTGGGGTCGATCATGAGTCGGCTGAGGAATAGTACCAGGCTGAAACGAGGTATATAGACTCTGCCGAAGTTGTTATTTTTAGTTGTTATTGTTTTATTGCTGGTATTTTTACTTATTTTATTGATGTATTTTTACTTATTTATTTATTTATTCCTACATCTTGTATTTATTTATTCCTACTTATTTTATTTATTTAATCTTACTTACATTTATTTACTTATTTTTTATTTACTTACATGTTATGTCCATGTTCATTCGTTTAATTCCGTTTATTTTCCCATTTTAGGGATTTTACTTGAGTTTGGCTTTAGCTTAGCTCGTTGACACTTATGTACATGAGTTCAATTTATTTTACTTGTTTTGGGTAATCTGCATCTTGTTTGTTGCTGTTGCTTGTTTTGTTCCTTTCTTTTTTAATTTAATTTGATTTATTTTTAATATCAATATTTGTTTTCAATTGTTTTAATTGTTTACGATATTTTAACAGGTTATACTGACCTGAAAAGAGCTTCAAGTCCTTTGTCGGTGCCGGATAGTGGGGACTTACAGTCACCTACGTCTCCTTCTCCCGCCTCCGCGTTTAGACAAAAGCATGACGTTCGCTGCTGGAAAACGGTTTCCTACTTGGTAGACCTGTATGCCTCCATGCCGGACAGCAAAGTCATCCTGGGCAACGTTAGCGGCATTGTAGGCAATAATGCTCACGGGCCGCGTTTTGGGCCTACGCACCGGCCGTCGTTTCTACCTAAAATTGATTGTGTTGATGGCAGTGACGGCAAAGGAGTAGGTTACGTAGTCGTGTTTGGCATAGCGTGCATCAACAAAGTGCGACTCTTGGCTATGTTGAGTGGCTTACGGCTTGAAGCGGAGATGTCTGCCATCCAGTCCAGTTTTTCGTGTAAGGAAACGAGCCATGCGACGGCTGAAAACAACTTAATGGAATCTTCGCTCACTGGGCACGTGGGCAAGGCTATGATTGTTCTTTTGGAAGGGGTTGCCCCCAGCCAGCAGTAAGACTTAAAAGAAATCATAAAGCTACCATTTTACCATTGTAATTTTTTTTTATACTAGGACCGTTGTTAAAGTCACTGTAGGGAAGTCACAAGCGTTGTATTCGACCATTACGGATGCACAGAAGAAGCAACACAACTCCGGCTTAGTGACCGTAGGCGCGATTTTAATTGATATTCCACAACATCCCATTGTGCTACACGGTATGATGACACGTGGGACCAAACAACTATCCTCCACACTTCAGGTAAACTACTGAATGGGTTAAAGATCATGAAAGACTTGCAGATTTTAATTTTCACTTGTGTAGGAATTCCGTGTACCACGTTTTTCGAGTCGCACCAGTCGCGCGACAGCATTGGACGCAGAGGTAGACAGTGGACCTTGGCCTCCGCAGTCCCCGAAGGCGGAGCATAGCGGTTACGATAGCAAGAATACGGGCGTTAAGCAAAGCAGTAAGCTCCTGGAGCCTCTAGTGATGCAATTCTCTATTATTTTACAGGTAAAACACATGTTTAAGTACAATTAGTTTTATTACTCCTATCTTTTGTATCAGTCCTGAAAAATAATTTATTTCAAACGTTGGTCTTATTTAATCGCTAAGAAAAATTTTTGTGTAGATTAGTGGCTACGTCAGTATTGATGACATTCTGTAATAGACATTGTCATTCTATCGCTGATTAAACTTTTTCATCTTATGATGACACTTCTCCATTTTGTGGTGAAACTTCCTTCCCTATCCCTGAAAAATAATTTTTGCTGTAACTGACAGGGCTTAAGCGTAACAGCCGCTTTATTGCCGTCACTGCAAGCGCAGTATCACATGGAGCAAGTTGTCAGTACCGGCATAACGGGCAACAAAGCCGGATTTTCGGTGGATCTAGCAAAGCACTCTTTGAGCTTTACGACGAAACTAGAAGTAAGCTGTCACAGTTCACCTCTAAAGTACTTTAATTGGCAATTGAACAATCTAGGTGTCAGAAGCCAATTTACCACCTTCTGCTTGCATCGACTTACCGGAAGTCCACGTCACTGCCGAGTACAAACAAGATGGCATGACACCGGAAGGAGTTCAGTTCTTTGGTGAATTACGCACACACTAGATTTCGATTTTACTCAACAACGCATTTTTTCAGATGATGTGGTCCTTTGTCGTGGGAGCTTTCTTAATGCCACTGCCGAAATTGGGGTTTTCGAGCATTGTTTAACGACAGACCTGCTGAATCATCTCGTATTTGTGCAGAAAGTCTTCATGAAAGTAAGAAAGTGAAAAAGGGTTACTCTTTTAAGAAATCCCAGACTTGCAAATCTCTCCCGATCCTTCATTTATAATTTTCCCCTATTTTCATAGGAAGTGAATGAAGTACTTCTGAAAGTATCGGGAGGCGATAAACCAGTGCCGTTATGGGAAGAACAGGAAACTTCTTCGTCCTTGTCCCGGCGTTTATTGTACAACCTGACTATTAAGTTGAAAGGAATACAGATCACGGCGACTACGCCCACCAATACTGCCGTGCGGCTAGAAACCGGCCTTGTCGAACTGCAGCTCTCCAACCGGGTTCAGAAAGCATCAGGCGCGAAAACACTGGCAGACTCGATTGTCAGTATGCAAACCAAACTCTTTGGTCGGGCCAATTTGGATATTAACCTCAGTCTTGGCCAACTGATCCGGAATCCGCTGTTCGAGGAAGCAGAACCTGAGTACCAGCAAGCCGCATTCTTTAAGACTCGTATCGGCCTGCGTAACGCGTTTCACGAGGAAGTCCTTTCCAGCCGTAGCTCATCCGAAGGAGAGAAGGAACTCGTTCTCATTACCCTGAACCGACCACTCGTTTTCCTGCAACCTGTAGCTGTAGACAAAGCTATACTAGTCTGGCTGAATTATAAGAATGCCTACGACTATTGGACTGAGCAAAGGACCAACTTAGGGAAGGAAACGTACACTTTACAGCCGGAGGTAGATTTCTGAATGTTTTTACTAGCTTCTCTACACCACTACATTGGATTTTTGACTTAGGTGTTAGAAAAGCTGACCACTCAGCTAGCCCCGCCCAATTTAGGGACGCTTTTCCTCCAACTAACCGTTGACGATATGGGGATCTGCTTACCGTTGCATTCTTGTCCACCCGTAAGTTCTTTGCACCATTCTTTCTCGTTTTCCAGAAGTAATCAAGGTTTAACCAATAAGGCACTCACTCATTTTTCATTCAGTATTTTTTTTTTTACTTTCTGAAGACATTTATGTTACATTTATTTTATTTTATTTTAAATTACTTGTAAAGTTATTTTTTACACTATATTGATATATAACAGGCATGGGCCGGTGGGCGTTTGATATCCGACACGGAAGGTTGTGGAGCTGTAGTAGTTACATTGGAACACTCCAGCATTTCAGCCTGTAGCTCAGGCTCGCTGGTGAGCAAAGGTCGTTTCACAGGCTTGTGTTTACGCTTCGCCGATGATTTCGAGACGGGTTTGGACGATTGGAAGCCTGACATGACCGACTCCTCCTTAATGAATTCCTGTGTGGTTTCGGAAGGGACTTATGAGGTTTGCAGTCGCACAGTGGCACAGTCCGGTCCCGACAACGCCAAATGGATTCTGAACGTTGGCTGGCAAATGGAAGGCGTAGACACGCACTTGGACACGTCCATTGGCAAACAGCTGTCAGCGCTGGGACACACGTTAACCATGTTGACCGGTGGGGAAGAAGAAGAGACAGTCACCGCCACGGGCCACACTAGCGATGATTCCGAGGAAGAGAATGGAGCACCGTCCAACAGGGAAGGAGAAGAAGACATTGGGGATGTGCCTGACGACGTGACTGAAATCGATGGGGTAGACGTACGGAAAAATGGATGGGGCAAAGTTAAACGAGGCTGGTCCTTGGCTCGTCGGACCGCCCCGGCGGGTACCCTGCTACACTCCGTGGTCATGGACAGCAAATGGCGTACCAGGGTGATTGAGAAGGAAATGACCGAGCAAGCGCGAATCATTCACGATTTAAGGGCGCTAGGCGCTTCGGCTGCTACAGTAGAACAGGAAATGAAAAGATTGCAGGAACTAGAGGCTTTGGCGTTCAAGGGCTTCCGACGTGACATGATCCAGAGACTCCGGCGACAAAGCGTGAAAACCTCGTCGTTGTCTGTCAAAGAGCATGCCACTGGAGTACAGAAAGAGAAGACCATCTCCAGTGCAGCTTTACCGGAAGACGTCTTTGGATCGGAGACAGTTATTTCGCCCTCTGGGCGCGGCCTTGCTGGACACCAGCGATCTAAGTCGGTCGCTGCTGGTACCTCACTTGACCCGTCGCATGAACTGGCAGCGTAAGTTATATCCTTGCAACATATTATGACATTTGTGTAGTTACGATTTTAATGCTTTACTCTATTTTTCTCACAGTCCTTTGCTATCCAAAGCAACATCATCCAAAAGTCCTGAGTCAAAATCGGCGTCCAGTAAAACGCGCTTCTCATCCGGCTCCAGGTAATAAAGTCTGATTTAGAACACAGAGTTCGTTTCTAAAGCTAATTGTGTTGTAGTGTTAATGTTTCCGGAAAAACTGCGGCGACTAATCCAGCTGCGTCCAAGCCGCAGGAACCGAGCGTAGATCTCGAGTTGGATGTTAAAGTACGAATCAACAGTGGAAAGTGTGTCCTACACACGCGGGACTCTCGTGAAGAGGAAATCAAAAAGTATCCATATTAATTGTCATTGTCTTGAAAGTAAACCCTTTCTTCCTAGTCGCATGCGTAAGGAAAGAAGTTTCTCGAGCGGATTGTTGAACACCAGTCATCAAAACAGTCCAACTACCAGTCGCCGGAAGGCAGATTTACGTTTTAATGCATCGTCTTCGCGATTGAAAGGAATGGGCGGCGTTACAAGCTCCCAATTAGCTGATCTCACGATTTTCCACATTCCTGGCCTAGATGTTAAAGTAAGAGTTTCGTCGTTCTGACCACACCCGCTTTTCTAGGTGTTACTTATTAGTTGTTAATGATTTTATGCTTATTTACTTGTTGCGAGTAATTACTAAGCTTATCGATTGAAACTTTTCGTAAATTTTTCTAGGTTCATTATGATTCACGAGTCGTCACCGAAGATTCAAAAACGTCCTCGCAGGAGCCAGTGTCAGGCAAAGTCAAAACGGTGACCAAAAAGGCTAGTTTGTTTACATGGATGACACTTCAAAGCATTCCTGAGGAAACAGTGGTCAGTCCTCACATTCTCCAGTTCTTGGAGCAAGCTTTAGAACCCATTTCCAGCGATACGGCGCAAACTCACCCCGTGTTATCAGTACCTAAGTCCTCGTCGACAGACAACGCTCCCTTAGGCTCGGTTTTCACCATGGATTTTCCTGCACCCGGCACCAAAACTCCAGGAACCCAATCCTACGCTTCGTTCCCGGTGGATGTCGTCGTATACTTTCATATGCAACCTTCTGTCTTTCGTTTTTCCTGTTTGCCTGTTTCCCGAGTCGAGTGTTTGCTCCGTTTGCCCTCTTTGCACCTTGTGTTCTCGTCCAAGCGCGCGGAAGATAATTTGCAAAGGTAACAGTCCTTACCATATTAGTCTTGCGCGGTAAAATTTTCTACAAAGAAATTCTAATACTTTCTTAGTGAGTTTGTTGGACAAAAAGAGGCCGATTTTTTTTCGAACCAGGGTCCTTTGAACCTGCCGTCAGCTGTGGGTGGGTTGAGTGTCACTGGCTGCTTGTCGGATTTCTCTTTATACATATTTCATCCCTACGGTGGGGGCAAAAAGTCAGGTAAATTATATTTGCTGCGAAAGGCATGCGTAAAGGGTGTGGATGCTCTTCGCCTTCCATGATGTTTTATATCTGTCATTGTATTGATAGGGTCTGGGAGTACTGCAAAGCAAGACGTGGAATCGGAGCGCAAGGACTCGTTAAGCGTGAATGTGGAATTTGTGAAGTTCATCATATCAAGGTTTAGGAAGTTGCACCTGTTGACGCGCCCGGACGCGCCGGGCCAGGAAACGAGTCAGGCTGTGATTCGTTTTTCAAGTATTTTACAGTAACGAAAACATGTTCCCTGTTCTGATTTGGAGACTTTAGCTATTGTGGATATCGGCTCTGCGTCGTTCAAGTATGATATGCGACGCTTGACGGAAATTTTGGCTTTCCCCAAAGCCTGGTACCGCAGAAGCATAGTAAGAAGACTGTTTTTAGGAGAATTTACCCGCTCCAACGAACCATCGGCGGAAGAATTGGGAAATCCGTCAGTACCTCGCCGACCGTAAGTTATTAAATAAATTTCCAATATTCAGGAATTTTCCAATATACAAGAAATTTTCCAATATTAAAGAAACTTCCAAAAATATCATGTTCAAGTTATTAAAGATTTCATTAAAATGTGAATATTTACAGAGAAATGGCGGGTAGTGATGTGAGTAGCCCCTCGACGACTAGTTTTGATGCAGCGGACAGTAGCAATCGTAAGTCGGGAAGTGAAGCGACCGCCCCTGATGCATTGGCTCAGACTTCCTGGGAAACTCTGGTTGTTTTTGCTGTGAACTTCACCAAACTGAACGTCCATATGAACATGGGAAACGTAATGGGAAACGTAAGGTAAAACAGGGCACTATTTCCTAAAAAGAACATTGATTTAATACAAATTCTGTTAGCTGGTTGACCAAAGACTTCAAGTCAGAGGGCCGATTGTCTATTGGTAGCACTGGTCACAAGAATATGTACATTGGTATTGGGCTGCAAGGATCTAGTTTAGATGCCAAAGGAGGCATTGTGGGCGGGGCTATTGAACTCAGCGGCATAGAAACATACTGTAAGTCAAATTGCCTCTTCTAACGTCAAACAGATAGAAAAATTAACTTTTGCGGCTTTAGTAAGAATACAGGAAGATCCTGGCACCGAACCTGATCATCGCGTAGGCTTGAAACTGTACGCGTTGGAGTGTCGTTTGGATTACATGGGCACCAGCGTGCTTATGGCGCGAGTGAGCGGGCTGGACGTGATCATGCGAGACGAGTGGAAAGTCGAACAAGGGTTGAAAGCTGCCAAGGAGCCCTTAAAACGCAAAAATTCGACCAATAGCTTGCCCACCCGCCGACCAGCCATGATTTTCATTCATGGCACCTTGGGTTGGGATCAGTTGCAGATGATGATGTCGAAATCCACCACGGCCGACTTGCTCAAGATGTACCTCAAGCTAGACGAGTTCTTCCAACAGCAATTCCGCAGCAGCAAGAGACTTTTCAACAGTTTGGAACCGCCTCCTACCTCGACGTCGCTCAAACGCCGCAAAATGGCTGTTGTAGTACCTGCGGCCAAGGCTAGCGAGATTAAGGGACAAATGGCTCATAGTGTTGTCCAGCACCATCGCCATTGGCAAAACGCAATCTGGCGCGTAGCTGGTGTACGAATTGCTACCTTACCCGCCCCTTTGCCCGAGTTTGGTACCATTGTGGGTGGGACTATGGAACTGCACGGTACAAATATTTCACTGGCCTGTTTCCATGGTATAAACTTCAAGACGAAATCCTGGGCACTGTTCAGTCTCAAAGAACCGTGTATTTCGTTCGCCACAGAGGCTCAACAAGTACCTGGCAATGGTAAATATGAGTAGATCAGTGTAAGGAATTTTTTAATGCTTTTGGTGACACTATTTCAGACCCATCGGCCATTCATGTGGTGCAGAATTTGTCATTCAGCTTGGGCATTGCCTCTATTGGCTCAAAGGGTATTCAGCCCCTGGAGTTGCAACCTAATCAACACAGCCCTGCGTCAATGGCGACCGTCTGTCGTATCTCCAGGGACCAACTGTTTCCACCACAGTTTCGCACATTGCAGGACTGGTTTCTATATGCATTTGCCACAAGCCGAATAGATGGTATAGTTATATCAGCTCATCTCAGCATGTGTTGAATTAAAATCCTTTTTCTTTGCAGCTGTAGAACGGTTTCCCAGTTTGGAACGGGAAAGGGAGCGTTGCGAAAATTTGAGTCAAGAAAGAAAAGGTCCTATAGTAGCCTATGCAAAGGTCCCTAATTACCATCATGCCACGGAAATTATTTTTGCGTTTCCCTCACTTCAGTTACACGTAAAATCAGAACATTTTCAACCAGGACTTCCGATCGACAGTATAGGTATGTTGTGAAGATTATGTTACTTTTTGTTTCTGAACGCTGTTTTTTTATTGAACAGGCGAGAAAGCGATGGTGGAGTGCAGTTTTATCACTGACTTCGAAGACCACATTTTCGTGACTGTGGATGCCGAAGGCTTTTTCTTCTTACACGACTTGATTTCGTCATACGTGAAAGAGAAAGAACGCGTGGTAAAGACTTGTCTTTTTTTTATTGATATCATAGGCGTGAGCTATTGCTCGTTGCCTTTTACAAATTTCAATTTTAATTTTTAAGCATATTGGTAAGACTTGTTTTCCTTTTCAGTAAAAGATATATCTTTCACAAAAATAAATTTCAGGTTTCGTCATCATCCCATATGGGAAGAACCCAAAGTCCGGATATTATGAAAGTCCCTGTCTCATTGATCAAAGGCAGCTCAGAAAGTACTAGTGCGAACGGCGAAAGTTCAGGGGCAAAGTTGTCTGAGGCAGCTTCAGGCGGGGTCCATGAAGATGACGGTAAGAGAAAGCTGTTCGAGATGAAAGATTGGAGGTCCTTCGAATGCAAAACGTGGCACTTGGAACCTACCGTTCGGTAAGTTCAGTTAGTTTGAAGTATAAGTTTTTTCGTTCTTTACATTTGTCTGGTATATTAATTTCTCCCACGATCACATAAATGAGAAAATCAGTACAAGAAATACAAGATTCACGCATTTTTCCCCCTTTCTATCTCGCGCTAGGTTGCTTTCGTGGGCTGGGAAGAGGATTGAGCCTTATGGCGTGGACTACATTTTGAACAAACTAGGCTTTTCTCAAGCCCGAGTCACGATTCCAAAATGGGTACAGCGAGGGGCTATGGACCCTCTGGATAAATTGTTGTCTGTGTTATTAGATAGAACCGTAGCAGCCTTGAAAGCTTCAGAGCCTACTACGGCGAGACGTTAGATTGTATGTTTTCGTGTTGTCTTATGCTGCAGGAGTTTATGAAAAAAGATGAATATTTACTCAGATAATTCCCTTCCATGTGTTCATAGTATTCATGTTTATTTGAGATTCAAGATAAAATTTCCCCATATTTGAAAATAGCGCGTTATTTTGTTCAGCCAATGAGAGAGCGTCGCCCAAGGTCGCTCAATGGGCTTGGCCAATACCTTTAGGGTCCTTGCCTTTCCGCAGTTCGACCCTCCGTGTGTGCTAGTCGATCAAACCTTCAGTGAGTCCACAAACAAACCGGGGGAAGAAGGGTAGAAACGACGAGTTAAAGGTAAACGAGTTTGACTCACCTTTCAATAAAGTGTAGTCATATTTATTTGTATTTTGTCTCGGGATAGTTAGCTGTACTTTAAGTAATACCTGTATTTTATTATAATATTGGTTCTCATACCGATTCGTTTATTTTGAGCCAAAATTACCCGTACGGAATTAACCCTACTGTTCAATTGGGTATAGCTGGGGAAAGAGCAAATTTTTAAAATCTCATTTACTTACACTTCATCAGACCAGATTTTAACTGTGCCAGATTGTACACCTACATATGGAACATGGTGCCTGTCGTCAAGTAAACAGCACCTGTTTCCCTTGTTATTTCGTTTATCTCGTGTTCTTCATGCTTATTAGGATCAGGTATTTACCGGTACAAAATTTTGAAGCTTAACACATATCATGTTTTACATGCTGCATAGATTATGTGTCAGAAAGAACATAAAACGCAATATGAAGCTTGTAAATTAAACGGGTGATACGACTTGATTATTTTTCTTGTAAGGATTTCATTCAGATGATAAATTTAATTTTTTAAATACATGTTGTATACAAAATGTTCTTTTATTTCAGTCGTTTTCACATTATTCTTTTCCATCTTTCCTCTTTACCACATTGATTTCGCATTGTGTGCCGTTCTGGTTTTTTTTATTGCGCTATAGTTCTGTCTTTTTTCTTAAAGCTCTTTTCATGTGAATTTACTAGCTTACTCATACTGTACAGAAACTGGTTTTTCTTCGACGTTAGTGCAGATTTAGAAAATTTTTATAGCTGTACTGTAAAAACTTATTTGTTGTAGACGATTGGGATGGAAAAATTCAAGGATTATGTTTTTGTTAATATGTTTCTCGGATTCATTGTAGCAAGAAAGGCGAAGAGGAAAATAATGGTGTTGTTTCCGTGTTTTACTAGTGTATGTGGCAGCTATGGAGAATGCGGTAGTGAAGCGGGAACCGACAAATGATGATGGGAAAGCGAAAGTTACCGATGTGGCTAATGCGAACATGTCCCCCTCCCATGCCACGATTAGCACGGGATTTGTTGGAGTGTTGAAAATTGCAGCGAAGCACTTCCCGCTTATTTTTGGCATTTACATGATGGGTTACTTCAACATGAGCGTCGCTTGGATACTTGGAGCCGTTGGATTAACAGCTGTCCGAGAACAATGGAAAAAAGAACGAGATTTCAGAATGAGTGCTGCTCGAGCAGCAGCCTTCTTTGACGAAAAAGATATTATTAAAGCTCGAGTTGTAGATCTGCCGTCTTGGGTAAGCATGTTCTGGAGTTCCCACATGCAAAGTTGTACAATGCTTATAACTGTTCGGACGTGGGTCTGCGTGGCTAATTTTAGCATACGTGAAAGCGAGAGGAAGTAGGAAGTTAAAGGTAACATGGGCTGTTTGTTCATAGGTCTTTTTCCCGGATTTTGAAAGGACCGAATGGGTCAACAAGGTAAACTAAAAACATGAGATTGAGCAGCAGTTTGTAGCTAAATAAACGTTATATTTTCCGTTTTAGATTCTGAAACAGCTGTGGCCGCAAGTAGGACATTACGTACGCGACGTGATTATCGTCAGCGTCGAAGCTTCTGTGCGTGAAGCGTTAAAAGCGTACAAAATAAATGGGTTTAAGTTCGACAAAATTTCCCTTGGCTCCATTGTGAGTATTTTTCGTAGCGCAATGTCTTTTTATTAACTAACGAATTGTCGTTCTAGCCACCACGCATTGGTGGCGTGAAAGTGTACGACAAGAATGTGTCCCGGACGGAAATCATTATGGATATGGAAATTAATTACGCTGGCGATTGCGATCTTAGGTTTAACGTCAAGGGCGTTCGCGCAGGATTGAAAGACTTCCAGGTCTGGTTGGGTCTTTGAAAGAAAAATTCGTTAATGTTTCCTTCCGTTTCAGATTAGTGGCATGTTGCGAGTGGTCATGAAACCCTTGATTTCGCAAATGCCTCTCATAGGCGGTCTGCAAATCTTCTTTTTGAATAACCCTTCGGTGGATTTTAACTTGATTGGAGTGGCAGACGTGCTCGATATGCCCGGTCTAAGCGACATCTTACGCCGTATCATTGTTGAGCAAATCGGAGCAATATTGGTTCTCCCCAATAAGCTTCCCATTCAATTAGCTGCGGATGTGGCGCCAGTCCAGTTGCGGATGCCCACTCCTTCTGTAATATTGATCTCTTGTTTTCTTTCCCCGACCAGTTATTTTGCTAATTGCGTCTGTGTATCCAGGGTGTATTACGGGTACACGTCATCGAAGCCAAGCAACTTATGAAAATGGACGTAGGCATGTTAGGCATGGGCAAGTCGGATCCATACTGCATTGTGACCGTTGGCGCTCAAGAGTTTCGAACCAAAACGATCTGCAACACGATCAATCCAAAGTGGGACTTCTATTGTGAGGTAAACGAATCAAAAATCGTGGGTATTCTCAGCGTTTTTAATGAACTCGTCTTGATTACTTGGCTAATTGTGGCAAAATTCCTATGATGCTGTGTATGTTTAACTGCCTTTTTTGTGTGGTGTGGTACGTTGACTCGTCAGTGTCTTGTTCAACAAGAAAAGGGTCAGATTCTTCGACTTGTTGTGATGGATCAGGATGATGGATCCGAAGACGACGCATTGGGAAGGTAATCGGCCTAACCCATGCCTAGTCTCCTATTTTCGTTTCTTCTCGTAACGTATGTTCATGTCAAATTTGACTCTACGAGTGTTTGATGACGCCACTTGGAGAATTGCTGTATCGCTAATTTTTTCCGGTAGTAATCTTCGATGTCAGGTGGTTAAACGTGCTTTACTACACAGACTTCAAGTTCGTTTTTTTTACATGTGTCTGGAAAACAAGTCTAAGTCTTGTTACATTTCCGTGCAAGCTTTAATCAATTTACATTCTTAGTGACCCTGGCACTGTATTTTCGTCTTAATTTCTGTTATTTTTTTTCTTCTTCTGTTCATTACTCCCGTTTATCCGCAAACAAAAGGCCAAAGTGGACGCGTACAGAACCCAAATTCTCTTCCTTCAAGTCTGGGATTACGATCCCGGCTTTCCCGGCGTCATGAATGATGATTACTTGGGCAGGTGCGCTACTCTTATTTGCGGGGCATGGGGTGTCGTCTTGTGTTTGTTGAACAAACAAAGCTTACAATTACTTAACGCATGACAACTAATACTCTCTTCCTAATTCCTTCCTTTGCATGCATACTTTGCTCCGGGTTTGGTCGTCATCGCTTTGCATGGCTTTTTGGATCTTCCCCTCTGTGTATGGAAAACAGTTGTTGGCTCACGTGGGACAGCATGTATCCTTGACGTTATTTGACAAAGACACGAAGAACGACGATTTCCTGGGAAGGTAGTTTCTAAACAGTGGCGTCATCGTGAGCCTCTTTATACCCCTTTTGACCTTTTACCCTGGTTTGAAACTTATCACGGAATATCTTCCTCCCTTTATTACTATAATCGATTTTTTTTACTAACTCTTGAATTTCTCCACAGGGCTACTGTTGATATTCAAAGCGTCGCTAAAGCCGGGAAGAAAGACATGGTAATGACGGGCAAAAAATTCGCCAATGGCAAAAGTTTGATTTCAATGTTTTGTAGTGGGTCACATTGGAAGATGTTAAAACCGGTATGGTGCATTTGGAACTGACGTGGTTTTCTTTGTCGGCCGATCCTACCTTGCTGAAAGCGGTAAAATTTCGCAACACCTGGCATGCAGCTCCGTGTTGAACAGTCATGTTAATTATGCTTTTTTGAAAGTAGCACGTTGCGGAGACCCAAAGTCTTGGCTTGAGTTCGGCAGTTTTAATTGTATACGTCGATTCAGCAAAATTTCTGCCGGTATGTTGACAGAAGCATATCAACAATGAAATGCACAAATAACATTGTCGACTTTCTAGTCGGCACGAAGTACGTCGAAACCCGATCCGTATGTGGTGGTTACCGCCGGTAATCGTACCCATCAAACCGCCGTCCGCCCGAAAAGCGTCGATCCAGTGTGGGAGCAAGCGTTCACGTTTCTTATTTGTAACCCTGAATCCGATGATCTGTACTTTAAAGTAAGCTCTCTTTATTATTTTCTAAACTTCATTTAATTCTGTTTATTACTATTATTATCTGTATTTTCCTCTCACATACAATTTATTATTATCCATATTGTTATTATCATTATTATTAATAGATAGCTGTTTTTTCATAGTTAATGTTTCTTTGTAGATCATGGACCAGAAGACCGGTAGTGAACTTGGAAATAAGAAAATTACCTTAGTGTCGCTGTTAACCCAGCCGGGAATGGAGTTAAGTCAGCAGCCTCTCACCTTGAAGAATTCCGGGCCAGAAACCAAATTGCTTGTGTCGGTGCAGCTAAAAGTCATGGAAATTGGCGTGCCGCAAGAAGAAGAACCGCCTTCTCCCCTCTCAAAGGACGCTCCAAAGTCGACTGGCCAGAAAACTGTCGACCCGGTCAAGGAGCCACCGAAAGACAACCCCAAACCTGCAGCAGCCCCGGTTACGAATGAGGAGAGTGCCAAGCCTGCTCCCTCGTCTACTTCCGATAAATCCGTTTCACCGAGCCCATCCACCGCGACAATTTCAAATGAAGAGAAAACGAAAGTCACTCCCCAACTTTCAGCGGCTGAAGACTTAGTAGCGTCGGTGGTTAATCCCCTTTTGTCCAGTTCGCAGTTGCTCCAGCGCGAAGGTTCGCTGAGGAAACGGAGAAAGTAAGCCTCGTTTTCGATATCGCTATAAATAACGTTTATATTCTGTTTGTAGTCACGTGAGCTGTGGTCAAGTTCAATTAACTTTGCGCTATGCGGCACCTAGGCAAAAACTGGTGGTAGTAGTACACCAGGCTAGGTAAATTTTGTAGCAATATTCGTTTTTCAGCGTGAATTTCATGTACTGTGAACAGAGACTTACCTGGCGCACAAGATCCAGATCTGCCCGATCCCTACATCAAACTGTATCTACTGCCTGATCGTTCGACTGCAGGAAAACGAAAAACAGAAGTAAAGTTTTTATTTAACAGAGTCCATGTGTATTAATATGCACTGTTCACGCGTAGGTTGTCAAAGATAACGTAAACCCAGTATACGATGAGACCTTCGAGTTTGCAGTTTTGTCGTCTGAACTCTCTTCTAGGGAATTGGAAGTGATGGTAACTAACCGGAAGCAGGGACTTTTCGCGCGTAGTCCAGTCATGGGACAAGTAAGACTTGTATTCTTTATTTAAGTATTTATATTATTTAGTGATTTTTCGTAAAATTGAGTCTATTTTTTAAACAAACTTACTAAGACACTATTGTCTTGTATCTAGGCCAAGATTAACCTGGGAGAATTCAACTGGAGCCAGACCGTGACAGAGTGGTTCGAACTGGCACCGGACGGTTTTTGAAAAGTGTTTTTTGGGTGCAGCTATATTTCGTTCCCTGTGAAAAATTACTATTTTTTCGCCTTCAGAAGCCAAAACTCTCGCAGCTCTCTAGGCAGCTTTTATAACTAATGTCATTTGGCTAGTCCCTTGGCTCTCACAAGTTTAGCTAGCTCACTTTTCATTTTAAAAGATAAGGAAAGTAAGAAGAGAAGAGCAAAACAGTGCACTTGGTTATAATTTTTGGTGTTAGCTCTTATAGAAATTGTTTAGTAAAAAGGCAATTTATTCATATAATAACTTAGGGATGATATAACCCAAATTTACAAAAAATTCCTTTTACTTACAGCCAACAAATTGTACTTCACACTAGATTGAATATTTTGCAGCGTGAAACAAAAATTGGGTTTGTTATGAACCTTCCCCCTAAGCTGGCAGACTATGTACACTGTCCTATATGCAAAAAACATTTCTTCATGTGCTTAGTCACCGTATGTAAAACCATTTATGAGGGTAGCTTGCTCTTGTGCTTGTCCAGAATGTGAGCCTCCAGAATCTTGGAATTCCCTTTGCTTTGCCATTTACAAAGTAAGCAAGTTAACCGCCGCTCCGTCACTGAAATGTAAAACATTTTTTTAAAACTCATCCAATCCATAATTTAATTATCTGTAAGAGTACCTCCGTGCTGGGCAAGGTGCTTTACGAAGCCAGTAGCTGTAGTAAACCTTTCGTGGCACCTAGGACAAGGCTTGGAAGATATTCCGGGGACTTTGTCAGAACTTGACTGGCGTGACTTGGATTTTTCGGGTCTGGAATTATGATGCTTCTTTCTTTCACTGTAAATAGAAAAACGCCAAACGTAAGTTTATGAGTTTCTTTACGCAGCATTATGTTCACGCCCGTAAACAAGAGGGATGGGGTTAACGCTCCTCTACCGACTTTTGCATATAAGATTCCAGAAGACAATATCCAAAGAGAATCTTTATAGAGAATCTTTATTGAGAATATAGAAAATCGCCCTAAAGTCCTCTAGAGTATACCTATTAACTCTCCCACCCCACCTGGGATGGGAGTGTTCATCGGCGTAATTAAAAAAAAGAAGAAAAAAAACACGCAATCATGGTTACACCCGTGTCTACACAACGCGCAATTTGATTTAATAAAGCCCGACTTTTTAATAAAACCCTTAAAGGACCTTAAATCACTATTTCGGTTAATCTTACCCCGAACTGACGGACGACGTTCGCTTGCGTTTCTTTTCCCGCGTGTCACTATCGTCGACTTTTGATTCGCTTTTCTCCGCCAAAGGCGGGTTTTCTTCTTTTCCAACTTCGTCGACACCGGGGTTTCCATCCCCGCCTATTCCAGTACTTTCTTCACGCTGTTCACAACCCCTCTCGTCCGTAAGACCAGTTTCACCAACACTACTGTCTTCTTTACCGGAGACTTCCTTAATTCCGTTCTCCGGTTGACTACTGTCCTCAACACCAGGTTGGGGAATTTCTGCTTGCAGTTCAACCACAGCACCATTGTCCGTCTTACTCTCTTCGCCCTCTTTAGCGGTGGTCCTGCTTTCGCGATCTGAATGGTGTGTCTCGTCCTCCCCGGCGTCTTCCTCTTCTTCGTCGTCTTCGTCATCCGACACAAGGAACAATGCGGACCTTTTCCGCTTTTTCGGCGGTCGCTGTCTGGTATACGTTCTCACTACTCGAAACCGTAATCCACTTTCATAGTCATCATCCGGTTTGGAGGGAGAAGTCCACACGGGGGACGGCGTTCGCTCTTTGACCTCGATGACAGGAACTATTGGCACCGTTTCCTTCACCTCTTGCTCTTCCTCCGTTACAGGAACCGCACCCTGAGGTTCCGTTATCTCCTTTGACGGACTGTCATCGGATTCTGCAATAATGTCTGTGAGAACCGGTGTTGGCACGGGGGCAGCTTCCGCGCGGTCTCGTTCTTCTTCATCATCGGCCAAGGAACTTAAGGAAGTCGAAATAGGTTTGGGCTGAATCCGTGACAAATTGGGCTGGGCAACGCCGTACACTTTGACTACAGGCGCAGTATTCGTCATTACCATTCTCCGTGTCCTTGTAATAGTGGTTCGAGGTTTCGGTGGTTCTGGCTCCTCCTCTACGGGCTTCATCCACGGTAACCGGACGTTTAACTCGTCCTCCGGAACACTGTCGTGCAAATCTATGGAAGCTGGGGCGTTGGGATCAGCCGAGTTCCCGGCCAAGCGTTTGTTGGCGCCCCGGGCACGTGGGGTGTACGGAATGGAAGGCTTGATTAGGGATTGTGGCGGTGGATGAAGGGTGGGTGTCGCTGGGAGGGATGATTTGACCGGCACGATAACTTTGACTTGAGGGGGCGGGGCGTTTTGGGGCATTGTGGCACTGTAACTGTACTCGATTTCAATTTCACCAGCTGTATCCATGTCGTCTGAGAACGCCATGTTAGCCACTTGTTCATGTTTCGTACCGGAGGGTCGCCGCTGCTTGAGTAATGTCGAAGAGGTCTGGATAGTGCGCATGCCCACTTTGATGGCGTATTTGCCGGCCGGTTCGCGCGTTCGCGCTTTGCTACTGCGGTGGATGACTTCTAAATCGTCGTCTACATGCGAGCCGGTATTCACGGGCACTGGTTGGGGATGCATGGGAAGGTTGATTTGAGTATTATCCGTCATGTTCACTTCTAAAGGCAAGTCGATGCCGTCCATGTGCATGATGATCTTTTTCTTCGCAGTAGGTGGCGCTGGGGGAGTTTCTGCCAGTTTGGATTTAGGCATCTTGCCCGCAGGCGGTTTGACAAGGTTAGACACGACTTTGGGAGAGGCAGGTTTCGACAGCGTGGAGGTGGAGTTTGTGTTAGGTTTGTCCGCGGTTCGATCTGTAGACTTGGAGGAATCTTCCGCATTTTGCCCTCGTAATAAACGGTTAATGCGAGCTTCTATGCTCTCACGACTCCGCACCGGACGAGGGAGGGATTTGATTTGTTCATCGTAACTGACCGTGTTTTCGTCAAATTCTGAAAAATCCTGGTTTACAGTGGTAAGGTTCATGGTAGTCGTAGCATTGTCCGGAAAGCTGATGGCTTCCATGGACGCTGAGACAATATCCGAATATTTCGCCGTGTTGGCAGTAGTATCCATGACCGACTGCGCTGTCCAACTGCCCTGTGCCACGGATTGGACACACAACATTGGCTGGTAACCTGATCCCAACAAACCTCCACCGTTTTCCATAGGAACTTCAACGAGCTGCGTGTAGCCGTCTGAGTTATGGGCCAGCTGAACCTAGATACGGAAACAATTAAATGATTGATATATTGGTTTCAGATTAGGATCTCACATGCACGTAAGGAATATCGTGATTGCGACTCTCCGACACCTTCATGAGCAGTTCGGCAGCTTGAGCGTCGCTGATAACGTCATCGGTCGGTAAATTAGAGCCTGTGTCGTACCGATACGTCTGGTCCGTGTTACTGCCCATGGCCATTGGAGCCATTTCAACTGAGAAAGTAGACAACTATGCATTAGGCTTTACGACAACAGTCAATGTAACGCGATCAAAACAAGTCGAATTACCTAAATTAAAAGTAGCCCCTTCCACAATGCCTATGTTCCCCACCTGAGTCATGGAGGGATCGACAACATAGAGGCACTGTTGGTCTGCTGAGAGATACTGCGCTCCGTCAAAACCTTCGCCATTGGTAGGGTTGGCGATAAGAAAAACGTTGGAATGGAATTCAGTTGTTCGATGGTCTACCAATCCATCATGAGGAAGGCTAACTTGCTCCATAGTATACATAGTTGTCTGTTGCATATCTTGGCCTTGCATGCCGTCGTCCGTTGGCATAATGAACGTTGCATTTTCCATGCTAGCCAAGATTGCCGCCGATGGGATAGTCCCATCAACAGTGTTGTCTATGGATGGAAGTGAAGCATCCATTGGCGACGGACTTTTTATAAAAGTCCTTGCCGTGCACCTAAATAGAATATTCCTAATATAAACATGGTCAAGTGAAGAGAAATTCGAAACCAGTACCTTCGTTTCTCTTAGAAAGTTTAAATTTCTGCCAAAAATGGGAGCTAAGATGGGTAAACTAGCCACAAAATATTAAAAGAAGATGGCGTCTGTCTGCTAGCCACCTCGCGGGAATTAAGGAAGAATACTGACTCGTTGAAAAAATGGTTATTTTTGTTTGGGTGTGTAGCCGATGTGGACGTTTACATTCACGAGAATTCTGATACCTTGGAGCTTGATAGCTCGCATATCCTGTCATGAACTCCGACAGCGTTAGTGAAACATATAAATGGGTTGTCATTCACGTGGCAGTGAACAAACAATGCCAGTAGAAAAACCCGTGTTCCTCTTTCGTGATAGGACTTGCTGTTTTCCTGGTGAAGTCAACACCGTTCAGAATTCCTACATCCGTAAACCTAGTGTTCGTTTATTATTTTGTTTCGTTGAACATTTGCAATCAAAACTCGAGTAACAAAGTGAAAAAAGTATATTGTACGAAAATGACGGCAGAAAAGACTGAGGAGCCCGAGATACAGTTTTTATTTGGTTTGGGCTATGGCGCTCTTTTATTTGCGAGTTTCGCGTTAACTGTGATATTCGTAGTATTTTGCGTTTGCATAAAGAAAAACAAAGAGTAAGTATAACTCGTTCATGTCGTAAACTTAAAGTTAAACGCGTTTGATTAATCGCCCATTGTGACCATATGGATATTTTTGTCCTTTCATTACAGAGCTGTTATCAGTGATAGCAACCATAATCGCAGTTCAAACAGGAAAATGAGTAATTCAGACGTGGAAACGACAGAAGATAATAGAAGGTACATTAACCATTTGAAGTGTGAAGGTCAGTTAAAAAATGGCCACCCTTTTCTTTAAAGTGCTAGGGCGACGAGTCATAGGAAGTTGCCTGACCTTCCGAATTCCCAATTTGATAATGGCACTTGCGATGCGATGACAGATTCTATTGAAGAGCAGATTGAAGAAAACACACCAGCACGAACTGATAGCGTTCGCAGCTCGCAAGATACCAGTTCCGAATTATATGCCCAAGTCGACATTCCACCTAACAAAGGTTTCTAGATGACTCAAGCTGCTTGGAAATAATAATATATACATTTCTTTAAGGAAACCGAGACGAATTTAAAAATGGCGAGGCATGCGCAGTTCAAGTACTGTCACTTCCAGTTCCATCCATGGATCCCATGGGGGAGCATGAAGCACGATCGTCAACTTTGAAAGAGCACCCTTATGCAAAGATTAAGCGCAAACGTGAGAATATTCCCGCAAACAATTACTTTCCGAATAATGTAGTCGAAACAATGTGTATATTTAGCAGAAAACCTTTACGCGACAGTAGGCCGTACTGACACACATGACACGCAAGACGCGGATGAAACGGATACTGACAATTATGACGTTGTTTACAACGGCAGAACCCAGTTAGTTCTCTTAATCACGACGTGCGAGTTAAGGAATCTAATTTGTTTTCATATTAAGGGAACCGAAAGCCAGCGAAGGAGTTTCGAGCTCGCAGTCAACCAACCTCTTACCAATCTCAGCATCAGTGGCATCCACGTCGAACGCTAGTTTGTCTACTAGTATCTCAGGAGACGCACCTATTCCTCCCCCTCGAGGCCGACGTGCGCAAAGTATGCTACTGTCAGATGCCATGGACAATGAAGCACCTATAGACGTCATCGTACCCCCCACACCTACATTGCCTCCTGTGCACCCCGACCCTCGTGAAACGCAGATGCATTTCAGTGGCGATTCGCAAGATTCAAGTACACATTATCGAGCATTTCTGAAGCTATTCTCCTAACAGGGTTTACTTGTACAATTTGTCTACAAATCAGAGGGTTATTCCAGCATAAGTGTACGAGAGCCGTTAGCAAATTTGCAACATTCAATGATGATAGCGAGACCTGAACAAATACGAGCTCGAGCCGATGCGCATTACTCCACTGTGTCAGATGCGGAAGATTCTGGTAAGTTTTTTTACTATTTGAAAAGTAATAGTAGACAAAATGGGAAAGGTCGCCCATTACAAAGCGGATTCCCTCTCACCCCACCCCCGCTATGTGTCAACAGCGAAATGTACAAATAATTAACAGTTAAATTAATAATCTAGTAGTTTCACTATATTCGGTTAAAAAATAAGCCTAAGTGGTCATCAGCTTCCAGCCCTGGAATTCATAGAGTCATAAAACTTAGTTAAACGAAGTACAAGTTTGATAGTCCAGATATGTTTGGGCGTCCGTTCAAACCATTTGTTTACTTGATTGATTGTTTAGTATTGACTCACTATATAATTGTTTATTAATTTTTGTTTTTTAAGATGATATGTACGCTGCCATAGCGGATCCTAGCTTGCTGTATAATCCGAACGGGAGCGATACCTATGCTCAAATAGAACCACGAAGCGAGCGAGTATCAGTTGTTGTTGAGAATCATGCGGAACCACTTACTACGAGCGTCCGCTCACATGCTCAGGGACATGATATCACCATCGATAGCGTTTCAGTCGTCGCTCCGGTCCCACCCAGTTTAGCTTCCTTGCGTCAGCTGTCGTCTTCCAGATTAAATGGTAAAATTGCAGAAGAAGAGAGCGGAAGTGGTGTAGGCTGACTGTTCCGACATGCTCTAAAAGAAAACTGTCTTGTTCTTAATTAGCGTCGACGTTAAGCATCGCCAGTTTGACGTCAGCCTTGAGTTCGCCCAAGCCGGAAAAGCGACAGGCCAATTCACCTCTGCCCTTACCCCCCACGCCAACGGATGATACTTCAGTTTTGGAAGAGATGTATGCCAAGGTTTTGAAAAAGAAAGGTTTTGCAGCGACACACAACGCTAGTCCGACCATGTTGCAACACAGAGGCTCAGTTGACCTTAGCGCTTTAGAGCCCGTCAGGTACGACTTCTCACGACGGAATTCGGCTGATGGAACGTGGCCTATTACCCCTTTGCTTGCGCCGATTGTATCGTTAGACAGTCCAATTGAGGATGTAAACTACGAAATAATTCATGAAACGCGACGACAGGCGCAAACTGTGGAACGACCGGAAGTTCCACGATTCGTCGTAGAAGGCGGGCAAGTAACTTCGCCAGGAATGGCAGCTGCGAAACAAGTTCCCGAGTCCGATTGTGGCTACGAACGAATCCAAACTCGCAATGACTCGTTTTACGATCCAAAGTACGAACGCATCAAGCCGAGGTTCAAACTAGCCACCAACTCTTCACATGGCTCAGCCGATGGCGATCCAAATTATGAAAGATTACGTTACCGAACGGTTAGCGAGTCAAGCGAAGGCTGCGAAGGCTATGAAGAGCTGTCAGTGGCGACTAGAAACGATCCCAAGTATGAGAGCGTACGGTTTGCCCAGGAGGCTATTTCACCTTACGAAAGCTTACACCCCAGGACAAGTCCAGCGCATTCAGACTCACCTAGAGAGAAGGAAGATAGTGGAACGAAAGAAACTGTCGGAACTTCTAGCAGAGCAGCTCTTCCGACATTGGGTGCTTTACCTTTGTATGCGCAAGTCGTTAAACCGAAGTGGAAAGCCAAAAGGCAGCAAGAAGACAAAACAGTCCAGAGTGATCAAAGCACAGTAGTGGATGTCACTAGTGCAGAAGGAGGCGGAGCGAACGGGCCCGGGAACCCCTTAGATGACTCCGTTCAAAGTTCTAATCCCACCTCGACAATCATCACGATTAGCCAAGATGGTTCCGCCCAAGTTAATTATAATTATCCTAAAGATGGTATCCTACGTACACCTGAACAAGTGTGAGCTCATTTTGCCGTGAACTCGCCATTTTTTCTATTGCATGAAAAAGTAGGAGATTAACACGCACCGCCGTATGAAGCAAGCATTCCTTATATATAGACATATTTATTTGTACGTTTTGTTCATTCCTGCTTCTATGATTTTTTTTTGTGTGACTACTTGAAAACCAAGTGCCTTATTCTTACACGCCGTTTCCATTCTATTGGCCTGATCTCATTTCTGAAAGATAATGTGTGGCAAATGGTGTTTGTTGGAAATTCTTATGACTAAATTTTACCGCGTTAGTTAGATATCGACTATCGATAGTTAGTATCGGAATATCGAAAATCGTATCGTTTTATCGTGTTGAGGACGCTAGACGAAAGTGACGTTTTGTTTTAGAAACTTCTCGGCTCTAAGCCGTAATATTGTACTGTGGATTTTCTCTGGGAAGTGCTGAACAAGATTCGTTCTTATAATGTAAGCGAATACCTTAATTGTTTTGTTAACATAGTAATTTCTTAAGGAAAGCGCGACCTTTCTACACGTCGCCATTTTGCCATCTTCTGAACTCTTTCCGAATATCTGTAGATTTCAAGAATTTGAGTAATAATTTTTGTCAAGGCATTTGTGACAATATTCCACTGTGACTGAACTTTGTAGTAAGCATTTGTTAAAAATATACCGAAATTTGTATGTATTTCTCACGCGACTTGTCCTGCACTTCGTTGACAACCTACCATGAGGCAAGCACCACGCTATATGTAACTGTCAAAACATTTATGTATGCATCGCTTCTGCCATTCGAACGAACACACCTTAAATAAATTTTACCGGCATATCGTATTATTGGTTCCAAAATTGTATACTGGCAGGGAAGTATACATTTATTGCACAGTTCATTGACCTCTGAACTCTTGATTTCCTTGCACTCAAATTCGAGAAATAGGCATGTCTGATAGGCATCTCAATTGAAGAAACCTTGATGCATTTCACCCAGCTAAAGAGGACATACCTTGTCCAGTTTGTAATGAAATATTATTAATTGATAATCAATATAAATCATCCCCTTCGAAAATCTCGTATTATGTCGTATTTTTTTTAAATTTATGCCATATTTTTTTCCATTATACCTACAATAGAAGATAATTGTATCTGTTGTCACTGCGATAATTCTTTTATAACTAGGCAAAATTAACCAAATCAGTGTGGCGTTAATCCCTGTGATACCGAAAAATTAACATTAGTTCTTCTTTAACCAGAAAGAAATACCATTTAAGTACTGTACAATAGAAAGAGAAGTACTAGCTTTGACTTGGTTTTCTGGCAAGTCGATCACCATAGCACCCATCATCTCAGTGTATTAGACAATCATTCTTAAATTATTGCGACCGTAAATACTTTTTTGATTTAGTTATTAATTAACCACCTATGCTCATGTATTTGGTTACGTTAACAAATTAGTAATTTTTGCTTAGATTTCCCTAAATATATTTAACACCTTAATTGATGTTCGTACTTATTAACATCTTAAAAAAAGTTTTTATACATATAGTCAATAACTTTATTAAGTATTTTTTCCTTTTTAATCTTTAAGTCTGTTTCTCTCAAGCCATGCTTTTCGCTGAACCCCTTTTTTGAACTTGGTTTGATAAAACCAGTTTTGCTTGGTGTGCTTTTTTTCCCCTAAGTGCGCCTCTCGGCCGGCAAAAGTTATATCACCCGTATGGGTAATTCCTGACCAAGGAACGTTACTGTTGGTGTGGTCAGTCACTGATTGACCGCAAAACTGAAATACTGTGCAAGACTGCATAAATAGGTTGTTGAGCTGTAACCTTCTCCGATCTAGTCATAATAGAGCATTCTCACGGTACGGAAAGTACCTTTATTTGACACGGAGACCTACTTGGAAAGACTGAACTAAGCAGTTAGTCAAAGAATAGTCATAAATAAGAAAAAATGAAATTTTCCATACAATGCTTTTTACTTCTGGGGGGTTCATTTGTAGCACCTGGGACACTTTCACGTTCTTATTCCGTGCAATCAAGTGATTGTTTCGTACTGTGCAATAATCGCCATATTTTCTCTTCTTGCAGATGCCACGAAGTCGCAAACGTGAAAGATCTGCCTCGTACTCTCGCGGCCGTTTAAGGTCCAAGGAACGGAAAACGTCGCGAAAAGATCGAAGCCGCAGTCGTAGTAAGCATCACAAGGAGAGACACGACAGCCACCGTAACCAGCGAAGGTAAGGGCGTACTGACAAAAAGAAAATCTCTGTTAACACGCAAGGTTTGCGTTTTCAAACTTCCTTAATTGGCCACGTGAAGTTAACCTTGAAAGTGAGGCCATCATGCAGAAAAAGCCTGGGGATGAAGGGATGCCCGATGGAAACACGTCTGCGGTGGGAATGGAAGTTAGTTAAGGTTGGACTGGCCATTACTTGCTACACATTTCTCATTAACCCAGGTTGTAAACTCGTTTAGACCATGTAGAGTTGCGCGATACCGCCTTTCTCTGTCAGTTGACGAACTTGCCTCGCACAAGCTGGCATCTCAAGAAGCTTTTCCACCCTTCGTAGGTTTTGGTCAGCTGTTGAGATCGTGGTTGGCAGTTCCTCATTGTGTTGTGAATAACCGAAGGAAACGCGACATTGACCCACTTCATAGTGGATACGTCGCTTGGGCCACTTTCTCCCTTCTTGACTAGCTTCATGCAATTTTCACGTGGGGAACTTAGTCTTAGCTACTCAACCGAAGTAGTTGAAGCACAATGCCGTGTGCCAAATTGAATCATAGCTCGTTGGAAATTGCCGTCTTATACAGAGTGACGGAGAATGTCTTTTCGGCCAAGAAAAACGGACAAACCTTCACTTACTGGCCCCAGCTGAGGTGACCTGCATTTCAAATTTCACACTTTGCTTCGTGGACTGTGGGTTACTTGTAAGACCGTTTTAAACTTTGCTTAAATCACTTCGTTCTCAATTGCGTGATTTAGAACCACTGCAAAAAAATCTTACTACGGTGGAGTTGGACTAGTCGCAATTTGTACTTGACCCACTACCAAAACTGCCCTTATGGGCCAGGGTGACGCGGTAATTTTTTTTTCTGAGGTGAAAGAGATCGTTAAGTAGACAGATTTGATACATAAAGCGTCGTATGTGAACTTACTAAGTTTTGTGGAGGGGGGTTATGAGTTAACCAAAAGTCATATAACCACGTCACCACTTACGGCATATTACGTCGAGTCTGTACTATTACAGTAAGCGTTTCGACCTCCTTTGTTCCACTTTGACTCAGGGGAAAAAAATTTAGCGTTTTAATTTTTGCAGCTAGTGTAATTGAGCTGAAAAACGGATGTGTCTCAATTTTGGAGCTATAAAAAGATCGTTTTGCAAGAGGATTTTGATCCCAAGTGGCCAGTTGCGAGTAGTGTGTATAGAACGTGAGGATCTTAGAACTCAAGAGCTCACGATTTCCAGCTTTTTCTTCTTAAAAAGTGATCAAGCTCTCCTTCACTGAAAGTCCGAACGTGGCGATTTTTGACCCTGACTTTTTCGGAGGGACAGGATGACGAAAGTGAAAACTGAAGGAACCACTTAAAATGCAAATGATCACGCCCGAAGCGACTTCAACTAGTTCTTCTTAACAGGGCGGACCTTGATTGCCACTAAGATAGAATCGGTAGAAATATCTTCCACCTAAGTTAGATTGCAGCCAAAAAGATGTTGGGACCTGAAAAAGGCGCTTATCGACATTAGCTATTGGGTTTAGTAATCGTATTTTCACCGTATCGGGCGATTGGTTTCGGATACCATCGCGACATACAACAGAATTCCAAATTTGTCAACCCCGACTATGGCAACTGTCCTTAGACCTTTATTGTTTATCTATTTTATCTACTTTCACGAGTGATGGTGGCTTTGCGTTACCGTAGTTCAGGATTCGGCCTTGATTCACGGATGATGAGCACAAGTCGTAATGATCTCAGATGGAAATCACGGATTCCTTTCCAATAATGCAGCTTTAGATTACAGTTTATCTTAATCGGGCTATTCGAATACTAATAAGCTGATTCTCAAGTAAACTCCGGAATCACTTAGCTGCATCCAACAGATATGTAATTCATTCCTATCTCCAAAACAAACTATTGTACAGTCTTACTTTTATATGAGAAACTGAAAGCTCGAATCGAGAGTGTCCATTTCTTTTTAGCCATCACAGGTCAGTCTTACTTATAACGTACTAAATGACGAAGTAGTCCCCCCACCCTGAATGTTCATTTTAGTGATTTTTTTTTTACGGTGCTACTCATTCATATCGTACTGGAATTTTCTAACATACATGTAATACCTAATAAACCTTGAGGTACGTTTGCTCTACCTTGTTGACATGATAGCAATCCTTGGGACACATTTGTTGACAAAATGGGAGTTCTGTTGTAGTGTTTTCGTACGGGAGAAACGAGTTTCATATTGAAGGAGTAATATGAGCCCGGTTTCGTCGAGCTGAAATATTGTGTGACGAAGAGGGACCAATTCGTTTGACCAGAATGCTGATAGCGACGTAGTATGAAAATTGGGCAATAACTGGGTAATTAGCGTGTTCGGGAGACAACGGGTGTGTCCTTCTTGGGAAGGTACACCGCCATTGAAAGCGAGTATAGTGTACAGCTGCTCTTAACATTATGTCGGAACGCGATGGGGCGGTCCTCATATCGCTCGCACTACCTGTTGCTGTGTGACGGTGCTTGGTAGGATTGCTCACCCCCGTAGTCTGCTTGGTACGCGTCGTGTGTGTGGAGTGCATGTGAACATGAACACGTGCAGCGGGTGCAGCGCTCCGTCATGTGTGTCAATAGCGCGTCGTTAAGGAAGTTCTAGTGAAGACTTGAAATCGAGTGAAAGTGAGCACGGGCACTGAGCTAGTTTAGTAACCCGAGTGTCATTTCAACTGCATTTGTACCAGGGCAATATTATGCTGAAACGTCTTGAGTTCAAGCGACACTTATCCTGTTGGGCAAGGAAGCAAGAAAAAGTGTGAAACCTAGCGTTCCTTAAGTCCAGCGATATCTTCGGCGATAACGTACCAGCAGTGACGTGCATTATGCATCATTGATCGCGTCTTGTGGTATCGTCAAACCAAAGTTAGGGCTCGGAAACTTGGCCTATATTGCTACTTTGAAATATAGGTTCGAAGTTGTACCGACGATTGGGTGTAAAACATGGGCATCCTGAGCATGTAAGTTAAGCGAGGTTCTGATCTTCGATTTGGGAGTAGCCCTCGTGAATGCAGGATGGTTGCGGTTGTGGTGCCCGAGATTAGGATATCCGGACTCGGGTTTGCGAGTCCACCATATTTTCTGTCGCGAAGCTCGCTGGATTTGCTTCCTAGTATTTTTTGGAGGCCTGCGAGAAGTTAATGTGGCTTTAGGTTTTCTTGACCTGGTCCGTTGAGTCCATCGTTTACTTGGTTCGGTGACAGTCCTGCATGGGAGCGTGCTGTAGTATCCGTTGCACGACACCTGGAAATCGGGTGGACGCAATGGGCTGTGGTAGTACACATAACCTAGAAGTACAATGCCTTAGGTGTGAGTTAGTGGTTAGGTCATGGATTTTGTGTCGAGTTCACAGCTCGAGTGAGGAAGTTGAAAATGTTGGATCCATATGGAGTTTTGCTTTGATTCTTTTTTTTTCCTGTGAAAATTATATTTAAAAAAATATTCTTTTTTTCCTCAATAGTCATGAACGTTTACGCGATGGAAGCGGAGGTCGCCCCTCCTCGTCCGGCTCGGACAATTCGCAGCGCCGCGATCGTAACCGACGACGTCGTCCCCAGGAAGATCGCGATCGTCGTCGTTATAATTATCCTTCTCCTCAGGTAAACCACCTCCCCTTTGTACTGACCGTAGCAAAGCAAGCTCCCCCAAAATCGGTTGTTATGGTGGGGTTCCTTTTTTGGGTCCACTCATGGAACGGGGCGGGAGTGTCGTTTGAAAGTCACACACTCGCATACATGACTTGAGTCAGGAGAAAGCATCGGGGAAACAACACGTTGTAGAGTTAAAAAGTACCCAGCCATTTCAAATGACGTTGTATTCAGCAGCAGGATATAAGTATTGTTACCGAGCCAAAAGGGTAAGTGAGTTTTGAATTTCCTGGTTGCTCTAATTACAGAGTTTGGTGTGACCAGGTTGAAGACAGCCGCTTCTGTTATGAAAAAAAATTTAAAGGTGTGTTTTGACTACGAGTGGGTTAGTTTGCATCAACATTGACACACGAGCTGGCTTTTCGCGTGCTACTATTTATTCCCCAAATTTCCGTTCCGATTGGCAAAACGGAGCGTGTTTGTACAGTACAGTCTCTATCACCCAAGACCTGGTGGGGTTTTGGGTGAGTTATACACTCGAATTGCAGTTGCACTGGAAAGAGAACGGCAACCGACACATATAGGCCCCAGTTGCTACGTTGCTATAATTAACTCGGAGCTGAAGATAGTGCGCGCGAGAGACGAAGAAAAAAGTGGGCCCGTCTCGAGGACTGTTGAAATCGGAGTGATGCCGTGTCTTTTGCGCGCCTTAGTCCCACATATTACGAATCGGATGGAAGAAGGACGGGAAAAGGCTTATTGGTAACGGCGTCATCTTGATTGGCGTTGTTTTGGCTGGGGGCTTGCGAAGGGAGGCCGCGGAGCCTAAGACGCAACATGTTCCCAGAAACATGGGACGTGTGAGTTCTTCAAGATTTGCAGGTTGAGGTCACCCGACGAGCTCTTACGACAGGAAAACCGCCCGCCCGAAAACGTTATTTTTAGTCCCGGGTTCTGTACCGAAAGAAGGCAAAGGCAAAAACCCCGGGCGAAGATCCAACGATGCTGACGACGACGACGACGGACAACGCAAATGCTAACTTACCCGATGCCTTCAATTCCTTCCCTATTCCCGTCTTCTCCCCACACTTCCATCCGCTTCGCGGAGACGAACGCCGACATAGTTTGCGTGTCTCCAAGTCTGTTGTTACGATTGTGTACGTGTATTGTCGTGGGTATTATTAGTGTTGGGTAAAACAATGCTATGGTTTATATAACAGTGAAACTTGCCAGTTGCCTTTTCAAGTGAGGGTGCCGAAGAAGAAACATTCGTGTGTATTCAAAGAGTGTACCACGAAAAGGTGTATTCCAAAGAGCTGAAGCAATTTGCGGAAGGAGCCCTCTAGGAGCGCTGTGGATTTCGCGAGTGGGACCATTGACCATAAGAGAGAGGTCTGACGCGTTTTCGCACACATCGCTTGCTCCCCAATATTCTCGATTTCATTCGGATTGCCGCTCAGGAGACTTTCTTAGTATGTGATTAGTTAGTACAGAGGGGCGTTTGGAAAAGCGTTTGGCCCCGGGAGGGAGTACCATCGGTTGGGTCGAGGAATGCCTTGGACTCGCAAGCAACAGCCGCTGCAGCGCACGCGTAGTGCCGCCCATTTGCTTGTCGACACTTGCTCCAGCCTGTTTCGCCGTCTGACGACCAAAGTGCGCGATTTGTCCAGCGTGACGGCGCTGCATCGCAACTCGCTGCAAGAACGCGGCCAAACGTGCGAACCTGAACTCTCGGTGTTTGAAGTTGGAAGAGACGAAGGGGCGCCCAACGCACCGGGGGCTAGAGACGCCACCGAGAACCGTACCGTGCAAGGGCCGTGTGCCCGACGGTGCAAGAGCCCGCGACGCCGCCCACGGCGTCACACCACGACGGTGTTAACCAACGAATTGCCCCAAACTTCCGCGCCCTCTTTCGCTAGCCCCATGAGTTGCGCGCAGCCCCTGGATTCCCCATCGTCTTCGTCGTCCACCTCGCGCTCTAGCGCGTCTTCCAGTGCGTTAGACTCGACGGCGAGCTCCAACCCGAGCGAAACGCCCACTCCGACCCCGAGTCCGCGCTTGTCCTCGGAGCTTTCGGAATCGACGCCCGTCGAAGAGGAGCCGGGGGTCGGGGCGTCTACCGAAACTGAAATAGACACTGAAGCGCAAGGATCGGGCACGATGACGAGGCGCCGACTACGGCGACCGCGAAAGAAAGTGGCGGAAGCGCAACAGCAAACGCCGTCGTTGGGGGCGTTGCACCTCGAAGAGCAAGTCCAAGAAATCGCGCAGAAAACGAACTGGGCTTTGCAAAGGGCGGAGTTAGAAGCGAAAAAGGACTCGCTGTCGGGTACTTGTGAAGCCACGCTAGAATTAGAGGGTTTGCCTTCGGGTTATTCGCACTATCCCGCGAGTTATGGCGTTCGCAAGAAAAGCACGCACCTCGGCCATTCTAATTTAGGAATGCCCTATTCGCAGGCGGACGCAGATTTACAGTCCTTGCTGCCCTCAGAAGTAGCCGTCCTGGATCTAACCTCCATGGAATTCACCAATAATCCGTTGTACCAACCGCAGCTCACAGTTTTGCCTCTGCCTTCCGCGGAAACCGAAAAGGGACCCTGTTCACTGTCGGAAACCCCAGCGAATCGAAAGATGAGTCAGTCCGAGGCTAGCTTCCTAACTACGAGCACCAGTCAGCCTTCGGTCAGTGTCACCAACGAGCCAAGCTTGCCTTACCCTTTACATCCGGATCCCGTCTACGATCCGCTGCAGTTCGCCATTTCTTCCAATGACTTGGCATGGCTAGTAGGACCGAGTAGTCTGCAACATCCAATGATGCCCGTGGCGGAATCGAAACCCGAGCCCTCCATTTTGGAAAGTTCGTGGTTGGACGAGTATCCCTATGTCCTTCATGGGCGTTTCGCGGCGAACAAGCCCCAACCTGTCACTCCTAAGCTGACAGAAAAAGCGTATCCTTATATTTCCGTGCCTTCTTCGAATGCTTCTTCGCGAAGCGGTGACAAATCACCGGCGTCGCTGGACCAAGCGGTGCAAAAGAGCGCGCTGGGCGCCAGGCGTCCTTCGGGCACTATGAATTCATTGTTGTCGCAGTACGAGCCTTTGGATTACTCGACTACGAGTCACGTCAGCAGTGGAAGGTCAACTGAAGGACTGTCTGCCACATCGCATTTATTATCTGCCTCGGCGGTCAGTGGTAATTACAGCGAGAAGTATTACGCGCCCGCCACCACTACGGCGGCGGCTGCGAGCAAATCCCACTCCTCTAACGCCAAATCGAGCCACGGCAGTATTCATTACAGCCATGGTAGTGCGATCGCCGCCAGTGCGGGTGTTACGGTATTACATGTCTATGCAAGCCTCTCTTTTTCGAATGACCGTCCGTGTGGTTACTGGATGCTGTAGTTACTCATTAACCGACCCCTTTTAGTCTTGGACAGCTCGTGTGTCTTGTTCCTTCGCTTCGCGTACTGCATCGCTGAAACCGTCACAAGTTACTAACCAGTTATGGAGCCTTGATAAGCTCCGAACGAAAAAGTAAGTCCCAAAAGGGTACCGGAGATTGTCGGTGCCGTTTTTGAATGTGAAACCACGCCCTTTTGGCTCGGGCAACGTCTTATTACGTGGAAAATAAGCGACGAATGTCGGGAATGTCCATTTTGGAAAGTTTTGCATTTCCCCACAGATCTTTGCACGCTTTTTAAGTTTCCGTTTTTTTTTGTAATAGCTTTGCATACCGAGTCGATTAATAGCAAAGCTACAATAAGAGTACAGAGAGAGAAAAACCGAGAACACAACCGCCTATTGTTGTGCCTTTTGCCTCTTGTTTTATTTCCCCATTCGTGGCCTTTGCTACTGCCGACCACTTGCCCATCCATCTGATGTTGGCTGCCTTTGCCGTGTTACCAAAATTTGGGGGGGTTACTTGCCACTTTGTCGACTTTGGCCTTCTGCGTCGCCTCGACCTGACCTTGATGGGATGGCGGTTTGCTGCTGCTGACGTAATCATGATGTTGATGACCTGGTCTGGTTATGTGCGCTGGCCAAGCAGAATGCTCCCCGGGCTCCCTCCATCGAGGACGATGAAGATGGACATCTAATTTACCGAATCGGAGATGTTCTGCAGGATCGATGTTCGTGACATGATAGCTCTATTTTTTGGTTTATTTTTTTTTCTTCCCTAAAGTTGTTTTTAAGTTCTATTGGAATTACTCTGAACAAACGCGCTTTTTCTTACCTTCCACGCCATTTTTTACCATATTTTTTCGAAAATGATACCAAGTCAATTTAAGGGCGGTTCGTTGCGATACTCCTTACTCATGGTGTTCTTTTGTTTCCTTTTTGCAGACAAAATCCTGGCAACCTTGGGTGAGGGAACGTTTGGGAAGGTTGTGAAAGTGAAGAATATGTCAAGGTATAAAGTTTTGCTATACAAAACTTCGTTTTCTATACCGAACCTTTTTGTTAAAACGAACTCTCTTTGTGTACCAGTCGTGGCGATTATTTGGCATTGAAAATCATCAAGAATGTCGATAAATACCGTGAAGCGGCCAAATTAGAAATTAATGTTTTGGAGAAGTTGGATCAAAAGGATCCTGAAGGACGACAGTAAGTTTTTTGCTCGAATTTCCTTTTTTAATGATGTCTAATTCCTTGTATTTTTATAGCTTATGTGTGAAGATGATTGATTGGTTCGATTACCACGGCCACATGTGTATTGCTTTCGAAATGCTGGGTTTATCTGTCTTCGATTTTTTGGTAAACTATTTACTGGCAGTGCGATAATTGCGTCACAAGATTTTTTTCTATTTTACAGAAAGATAATAATTATCAGCCCTATCCCCTTGAACAAGTTCGACATATTGGATATCAACTTTGCTACGCCGTCAAGTTTTTACATGACAATCGTCTCACACATACGGATTTGAAGCCCGAAAATATCCTTTTCGTCGATTCAGATTTTGACATCTCTTACAACCCAAAGAAGGTAGGAGTTATTTTTGCCCTCTGGTCCAGTAGCGTCCAGCAACAGCAGCAGTCAACTGGGCGCTTGTTTCTTTGTCTTTTATGGTCTTTTAACTTCCGTGTTCATTTTATTTTTGTTTATTCTTAAAACTTCGCGTTTTGATGTGCAGTTACTGTACGCGTTGTATTGGTTAACATGTGAAGCATGTAATTGTAATGTTGTTATTACTTTTCCAGAAGAGAGATGTTCGGCGTGTAAAGCGAACGGATGTTCGGCTCATTGATTTTGGGAGTGCCACCTTTGACCATGAACACCATTCCACCATTGTGTCTACTAGGCATTACAGGGCCCCAGAAGTCATTTTGGGTAAAGACAACTTGTTGTAAAATTATCGTAACGGAAACGTTGTTCATGCGTTAATTCGGTTGTAGAACTGGGTTGGTCGCAACCTTGTGACGTGTGGTCGATTGGCTGCATACTTTTCGAGTTATACTTGGGTGTTACGTTATTTCAGACGCATGATAACAGGGAACATTTAGCCATGATGGAACGCATCTTAGGACCCATACCTTACAGGTGAAATCTCATGTAGGTTTTCGGTGGGCTTTTAACAATTGTATTTCATAATAGGATGGGTCGTAAGACAAAAACGAAGTACTTCTACCATGGTAAGCTGGATTGGGATGACAAGAGCTCAGCCGGAAGATACGTGCGAGAAAACTGCAAACCGCTAAAGGTACCCGTTGCCAATAAAAGGGAATAGATTGTAAATTGTTTTCCTTCTTTATTGTGTAGCGATATCAAATGTCGGATGAAGAAGAGCACACCCTCCTTTTCGACCTAATCTATAAGATGCTGGAGTACGAGCCTTCTCAGCGGTTGGGTCTTCGTGATGCCTTACGCCATCCTTTCTTCGACAAAATTCCGACTCATTTGCGCTTGGGTAGTGATCGAGAGCGTGAACGGAGCCATTCGTTGTCCAGATGATGATGATTAGCCGGTGTAGAAAATAAAGCTGAACCCGTCTTTAATTCGCGCCGCTAACAGACAGAATGGTTCATTCTGACTTTATTTTGTACATGAATTTTAAAAGGAAAGTGCATGTTGTGGAGTGCCTGCTGGGGCAAAGTTAAAAGTGATTGTGTATGACATATTGATGATGAGACAGGTGTGTGTAAGAGTACATAGTTTTGAGAAGTCATTAACCTTGCTTATTATATTTATTCAACATTTTCGACGCTGAATTCCGAATTTGTGAGGTATCCTTGGGCAACTTGGTCTGTCGTGCAAACTGACGCATTCGTCATCCCCCTGAAAGGAACTGAGGCAAATTTGGACGATAACGGTGTCAGTTCAAGACCGACTATGTCCTCAACCCGTGACGTCAGTTTCTACGTCCGAGGCAGGCTTGGACAGCGAAATCACGTGACTTTGTATACAAGATGGAGAGTATTTTTCATTGAATTGAATTTTAAATACATTTTTTAATTTTAAAACGGCTTTTTTATTATTTATTATGACTCAAACATTTTCAGGTAGATTATTTCCTTCCTGATAAAGGAAAGACGCTTTTCGAAACATCAAAGGTGGCTGCGTTTTCAATACAATTATAATTATTTTATTAGTAAAATATTTATTTCCTCTTGCA